>JAQGCA010001352.1:0-18046 GCA_034698945.1 Protaphorura quadriocellata
GTGGATATATTTTTTATTTCTGTACACCTCATAAATTCGACAAAAACCACTGCGCCAAAATTACCACTTTCATGGCCTGAAATTGTATCTCCAGATCTAAGCTCCTTTGACGATTAAGTCACCTGCGACGTTTAACGAGAGAAAAAAGGCAGAAGAAGTGCCAGCTTTCAGCGCTAGAATGCGCTACATTTGGAAGCACAGAGCACATTTTCTATCGGATTTGGCGGAAATTCAAACCAAATTTGAATTTTTGAAGGTCAATTCAATTTCTACAACATGGGAAGGGAACCTATATGCCCTTATTCAATCAATTCAGATCCCTTCCCATGTTGGATTATATACCTTGCCGCAAAACGCCCACCATCTTCACCACTCACTCACCCATTCATTCTTCATTCCTCACACATACAGTCATTCAACATCAATTAATCATTCTTCAAATTTAAAATTAAATTTTCAAATCCAATTGAAGTTCAAGTTCAAGTCCGAGTTCAAGTTCAAGTTCGAGTCCAAGTTAGTCCTGTCGTAAGTCCATCAATTTATTTTAATAATTTTACTCAATTAAAAAAAATTAGTTTATGAAAGAATGGTTATTTAGCCAGCACTTCCCCTGATGGGGAAGGTTAGCTTAACGTCCATTCTTAAGCAAACTAATTATTGCTTGTCCTTGAATATACATTTAGAGTGGATTGAGAAGTACTGGGTTCCCTTGGTATCCGCCCCTGGAAAGTTGCAAAGTTAGCCAGCAGTACTTCTCGACCCACTCTAATATTAATTTTTTATAATTTAGGAAATTGCGGAGCCGTCTATCTGTCGGTTGCTGTGGGTCAAGGTCTGTCGTTGTCCATCTGTCAGGTCAAGTTAAGCCAGTCAGTCAGAGTCCAGTCAAAGTCCGTCGTCAAGTCAATCGGTGAGTGGTGGTCAGTGTCAAAATTAATCAGGGTAAATGGGGAGTGGGGGAGGATGGCAATAAATAAGCCGTTATGTCGCAGTTCAAAGTATACAAATTCGCCAGCTTGCTGGCTACCCGGTGAGGATTGATTTCATTAATTTTCTTCTTCTGAAGAGTTGACTCCAATCCATAGCACGTTGAATAACATGTACGCGATTTTGTAATTATACGCCATGATCGTATGAAATGAAAGCCAAATTATTTATATTAATTCAAATGCTTGACGTAATATGCGGTTCATGTTAGTTGACTTTATGGATTATGACAGAAATATGTGGTCTATGCTTGAAGTGAGCCAGTCTTTCAGGTTGAACTTTCCTGTAAACATGTTATTGTATTTCAAAGCATAAAGAGAGATGTCTATTGGAATTAAATTGTTGTTTGTGTCGGTTTTGAAGGAATTTATATCACACGTAGCTCACAATCAGAAAATCAAATAGAACACGTAATTTTCAGTAGCCCCAGCAGTAAGTAATCGGGTAGGATTCGTCTGAGAAGTACCACATAGTACTTTAATTTTGGTAGAAGATGTGGTACACTTTATTTTTGGGCATTTTCGTGCAATCTGTAACAACGAGCAATGGTATGGTAAAATTTATTTACGATTTGCATTTTGAAATCAAATTATAATCACTGTGTACTGCACTGTGTTTGGTTAAAATGTTATAATGACCATTATAAAATCTATCTCACCCTGTTCTTCAATTTTCATTGGGCGTGTCAGATAATTCATAGTTTTGTGACCACAATTTTTTTCTTTCAGAATTAAGAGCTACACCGAAGTTGAAAACTTTGTATGGAAAATCTGTACAACTTGACTTGACAAATTCAAATTTTGAACTTTTTATGAACACAAGTGATGACATCGGTTTGAATATATTCATTCAAGATTTAAAATCCAGAGAAATTGAAACGATCATTTATATGATTCCTGATGGGCGAGAACAACTTTGTTTGGAAGAGGAAGAATTGTGTCAATTCCAAAAGAAAATCCTCGCTCGTTTCAGACAAGAGAATTTTGGAGTTTGGCTTATGATTTTTGGAAGTTTGTTTTATTTCAATTACAATGATCCAAAAACTCGACCATCCAATCCAGATTGGCTAAACTGGCAAGTACAGTTTTTAGACAAGGACAATGGCTCTGGAATTGGAACAATGTCAATGCATCGACAAGAATGGCTTATTTTTCAAACAACTCGTATACCACGTATACTGGCTTCGGGGTATTTTGACGGTGTCCATCTTACGGAAACATTTTTTCCTCCAGGTCCTGTCAATAAAGGTACGGGTGTCTCGTCGCACCCTTATGCCGATGTGAGCCCCTTTGTAATCCAAACAAAATTTTGCAAGGAATATCTGATGAAATCAAATGTTGATTGTCAATCCTATGCATTCCAAAAAATCTTTTCTTCACGGTCTGATTTGTACCCAAAATGGGTACGATTCAGGACTGATACTGTCACAAATTTTGTCAAAAATATCAAAATAGCCGTAGGGTCAAATTACGCTTTTGGAGCATGGGTTATTGAAAAAACCTGCCTTCGACCTTCGGATTGTGCTCCAGAATATACACAGGACAGAGTTGGATCTTTAAAAGAATGGTATGGGCTGAGCGGAAGTCAAATTAGTGCAATTGTCCAACCGGACATTATTGTGATTCAAACAGATTGGCCTGATTGGACAAATCAAGACCTTACAGAAAATTACCCAGTATATTATTCAACTACATTTAATGACATTAGATCTAATCGTCCAACCCAAGCGATTGGCCTACAAGCAGACATCGCCAGTTGTCACTGTCAATATCTTTGGAAAACAAGCAGTACTTGTAATAAAGGATTTAATTCTACATGGTACGATGCACTCAATCAAAATTCCAATTCATTGGGTTACAAAACAATCATGGCGTATGAGTACTGGTTCTCTGTCAAATGTGGAATTTGGTTAAATCCAGCATATAGTGCTAAATTTAATACAATTACGATTAATCGTGTGTTGGATTTGTATGTTGGAGCAGCAGACCCGAATCCAATTCGTCGAAATATTTTCATTGGTACAGTCCCATTCGTCGGTGAAGTTTGGAATGATTGGAAGAAAATTATTTTTGAGAATGATGCGTATTGGGTGAAGGCATATAGCCAATAGCACCAAGTTCTACCATATGTTTTGCGAATTTGGGTTTTTGTCTTAAATAAATTAAAGGTTGAGCGCACTGTTTGCTTTGAAGTGTGACGCGATGTCGTCGTTTTAAGGTAAAATATAAGTCCACTAACGTCGCAAAACGCCATCGGGTAACACATTTGATAGAAAACGTTAAATTTGTAAACTTCAAAACCAATAGGGAACATCTTTTAAAATTATGATATCAGTTGTATCATTAAACATTTTGATGGAACTGTTTTTTAGAATAAATTTTAAATATTGAACTTTCATCATACCTTCGTACTTGCACGATTGTAGTGCCTAATTATTTGTAGATCATGACCCCAAATTCGTTTATTTATTAAAGATTTTATTTCGCCGATTCAGAATTTATTCATACAATAAACATAAATCATTAAATTAAGTTTTACAATGCAATAAGGCATACAAACCAAAGTACACATTATGAAGACCTCTTGGCTTTCGTCCTTTATCAATGCCAGAAAAATTGGGTGGAATTCAGTTCCGTTGGTGAACACAAGTCAAACATTGACTACCAGGTGCCGAAACAACAAATCTTTGCATCAAAATCAATATAACCAGAAATCGAGTTTGCTCATGCATTAGAAGAAATTATGACGGGTGAAACGTTTAGTTCAAAAATACTCGTGACGTGTTTCATTACAGATAAAAAATATCATAGAGCGTAGAAAATTCACATCCTGGTGGTAATTTGAAATTTTTTTAGAATGGTCAGCATCATGGTATTGACTAAATATGCGAATCCAATTCTACCCATAGCCGATCCAAGCTTTTGAGTAAAAATATCGAAAGCCGGTTTAGGTTTGTCCTGGATTTCTTGGTTTGGTCCCAGGATTTCAGAACACTCCGAAATCAGTATCGTGTTTTGCGCCATGTTCTTGTCGTGTAGCTTTGTCCACACTCTGAATTCAAATGAGCATTTCTCAATGTTGCACAAATCCATGGTTTATAATTACAAACATAATCATTATTATCAAGTTTGAGGAGCGCGCATGTATATCCCAAATGTCCTTCATAATGTTGTTCTCTTCTCATTAACATTTTACCGTAAATCATCGAATAGAACCCAGTTGCGATTACAACCCGGAGCTCGAACACAACCTGGGTCTTTCTGCCCCTTTTTTCATTGACCTTTACGGAGGAAGTGATGAAAATCTTCGACTTCTAATCCTACCATAATTTATACAACTCCGGGATTGTATTAGGTCATTTACGGTAAAAAACTACTTGTTCTCCTCCCCAACCTCGGTTTATGACCTTGACAAGACCCCAATATTGAACTGAGTATGACCTTCAAGGTGAAGGGAAGGTTTTGTTAAAACTTGGGATATGCATTTTGTACATTTACCGCGTGGTCCGCTGAAATATTGTTTATATAATCTAACCGTGTTTCCTGGTTTTGTTTGCTTTTAAAAATAAACACAATTTGCACTTGATGTGAACTTTGACTTTTAATGTCCAATTTTATCGACGCCACCCTGGACTAGTATTATGTTGCCATAATTTTTGCTGAATTATTGACGTACGCACGCAGTAATACATACATACGTTGACATTGAATTCTTAAAAGTTATTATTTTTGGGCTCTTTACTAATAAATTACGTGGCGCATATTTTTGCACTTCTACCTTTCAATCACCCTCCCATCCCCATTTGTGATGTCACTTATCAATTATTTTGAGTGTTGTTCCGTATTTAACTAACTAGGATGTAAGTCGTCCAGTCACGGTTGCGCCACAGAAGAGCGAGCGAAGCGAAGCCTATGATGTGTTTATGACCGAATAGTGTTTTTAACTTTCTAACGATTGTCCCTTACTTTATTTTTACCCGCTGTATCGCAGAAGAATTGAACACTTAGTTAGCATCGGAAAAAAGTTTGAACCTCTAGACTCACGACATGTCATTCCATATAATCCTTACCTACTTATGAAATACAACGCACATATAAATCTCGAAGTATGCGCAAGCATTAAATCAATAAAATATATACACAAGTATATTCACAAAGGGTTTGACAAGGCAAATCTAAATTTAAGGAGGACAACAGGAGGTGGAAAAGAAACTCAAGTTCCCGACGCGTTAAATTATGACGAAGTGCAATTATACATTGATTGTAGGTATATTGGTTCTTCTGAAGCCGCATGGATAATTTTTAAATTCAAGCTACACGGACGGTCACATACAGTACTTCACCTATTTGTACATTTGCCAAATATGCAATCAATAATGTTAGAAGAAGGAAAGGAAATGGAAGCGCTACAACAAGGTAAACGATCGACACTAATGGCCTACTTTGTCTTAAATTCTGAAGATATTAAGGCCCGACAATATTTATATTCCGAAGTACCAGCCCACTACGTTTACAAAAAATGCCGCCAATCCGATGAAACTGGAGTGCAGAAAAATCATATGGCATGGGTTCCTCGAAAAAGAGGTGGTGAAAAAACTATAGGCCGAATTTATGATGTATCTCCTAGAAACACCGAATTGTTTTATCTCAGAGTTTTACCGCTAAATGTTAAAGGCGCGACCAGCTTCGAACATCTGCGAACTGTTAGAGGAACTGTACAACAGACATTCCAGCAAGCCTGTCTTGAACTTGGACTTATTGACGACGACAGACGTTGGTTGAAGACACTCACTGAAGCAGTTCTCACAGATTAGCCTCACCAACTGCGTCAATTATTTATAAACATTTTGATATTTAATGGTCCAACCAACCCAGCGGCGCTTTGGGATATGTTCCACAAATATTTAATTGAAGACTACATGAAGATCCCAAATATCGATTACACTATCGCCCTAAATATGGGTTTGCAAGAGTTAAGCTGGCAACTTTCAGCGCACGGCAAGAGTCTGTCGGACTTCAATATGCCACAACCAAACAATTACATCAGTCCACGCATTCATGGTGAAATCTATTATGACAAAGACATCGAGATAAAGAAAGGCAACGAAATTTATGAAATACTTACCCCTGAACAAAAATGCATTGTCAACTTCATCATGACATTTGTTATAATATCCCAACATGCTCCAGAAACTTGCCTTAATATTAACCAACGAAAAATTTTGAGCAAATTCATTGATATACCCAATATAAGGACAGCCGCAGATATTAGAGAAAAAACGACGCAGTGTTTTTTCATTGATGCGTCGGCTGGGTGCGGAAAAACCACATGCTATAAATGCACCCTTCATTTCACTTGTGGATATGGGTTAACCGCAGTGTGCACGGCTTACACAGGACTCGCGGCTCTCCTGTTGCCAGGTTAAATATAGCACTAACCTCGTTCTGTCATATTTAGATAGTTTAGCAACTTCAATTCTTAATGTAGGCGGGTGTACGAGCCATTCCACGTTTATGCTGCCAAGGATTATGCTTCCCAACTCTACTTCAAGCATGAAAACTCAAACACGAGCAGACATGATTAAGAAGGCGGAACTCATACTGTGGGATGAGGCACCGACGATGCCAAAAACTGCCCTTGGAATTGTAGATAAGCTTCTTCGTGATATAACCAGAATTGACAAACCTTTCGGTTCGAAATTGATAGTACTTCGAGGTGACTTCAGGTTTAATAACTAATTATAAATGACGCACACATAGAAAAATGCAAGTACATATTTAAAATTGTTTCAGGCAAACCCTTCCGATAATAACGCACGGATCAAGATCACAAATGGTATCGGCCTCAATAAAGAGATCTGAGTTATGGAAACATTTCAAAACGTGCAAATTAAACAGAAACATGAGATCGGACCCGGGCGCAGAAGAATTTTCGGAGTTTGTACTCGCAATAGGCGACGGAACATTTCGTTTGCCTCTAAAGTTACAAGAAGTTTTGGGCGAAAATGCTGTTGAAATTCCAGAACAATGTATTGTAGAGAAGTCCATAATTGAGGCAGTATTTGGAGAATCTATTAACATTTTTGCGGCGGAATATCCACAACACAAACAAGTCATCCTTTGTCCTACTAATGAAGACAAGTTCAAATTAAATGACGAAATTTGACAATTAATTCCTGGCGATGGGAAGGAATATCTTAGTAATGACAGTGCTAAGCACATAGATGGTGGAGATAGTAGTGTAAGCACAAACTACCCACAAGAATATCTGAATTCAATTATACCTTCTGGAATGCCACCACATCGATTACGGCTAATAATTTCGTGTAATATTTTTTATTGCAAACATAAACCAGCACATGGGATTTTGCAATGGGACACGGATGGTCGTAACCGAATTGTTCGAGCTTTTAATCAGAGCAGAAATCATAACCGTAGGTTGGGAAAACACAACAGTACTCATCTCCAGAATGATGATGATGAAGTCGGATGACCTTCCCTTCATGCTATGTCGTGTTCAATTTCCAAAACGGGTATGTACATCCTACATATTGGAATAGTGTCAAATTCAAAATGTATCAAAAATTACAGATATGCATGAGCATGACGATAAACAAGTCCCAAGGTCAATCATTCCGAAAAGTTGGTGTTTATCTACCACGGGCTGTCTTTTCCCACGGACAGCTATTTGTTGGTATTATTTTAGAATTAACTTCCAACGTTACCCTAAGGTACTACGACTTCTGAACTAAACATAATATGTTATATTGTTAGCTTTCAGTCGGGCTCCCAATTTCCAATCCTTGCACGTGAAAGTGGAACACACTCACAATCAAGGAGAGTATACGGTGGAAAGAGAAGATCCAATTAAAATTCACTACACGCAGAATACAGTTTATACAAAAATATTCAAAAATCATGATGAAGATGGCAAAGAATCATTCACTCGTGCTATTCCCACGTTATCGACTCGACTACGCCGAATCCACCGAGGGGGCTGCGTTGAGAATATCCGCAGCGGACCCGAGCCTTGTGCATGTGGAGGAGACATCGACGAGAGAGAGAGAGCGAAGAATTGGCGCGGGTGGGGGACCATAGGACGAGGAAGACGTAGATCTGACACCAATCCTGTAGCTCAGCAACCAGCTGGGTTGGAAGATGTCAGTGTATAGATAGGAGAGATGAAAATAGAAATGACCTGTGTACAGCGGCCACCGACTCCACCAAGCAATACAGTAAAATACGCATTTATGTCGAAAAAGGAAATGTACAGGTTAAACAGGATGTTACCTACTGAAGCGGACACGAGTCTTCCGCAGGTGGATGAGGTAAAGGAAGGGCTGGGAATGGAGAATGACAGGAGAATGGGTAGAAGAATAGAGACACGTACGGAGAAACCTGGTGATATACCGCTCATTAGACCTATCCCAGTTTTAATGCCCCCGCCGGGCCTTACACATAAGCAGGCGCAATCAGGAAAACCTGCTCAACCGAGAGAGATACAGGGGAACAGGTAAAGGAATAGGAATACCTACGGTGGAACCTGGTGATATGTCACTATTAAGACCTATCCCAGTTTTAATGCCTCCGCCGGGCCTTACACAAAAGCAGGCGCTATGAGGGAAACCTGCTCAACCCGCAAGAGAACCTCCACTTTCTATTCCATTCAAGAGAATATTCGACTCCATAGGAAAAGTACTTTTATCGTAAACATTTAATTTCTAAGGATGCAGCTCATTTCACCAGAGACCAATGGTTAGCTGAACTCGAAGCAAAAGTGGAAAATGTGAATTGGAACAGACATGAGTACAGTTCCAAGTTGGAACAGTTACTTGAGAATAAAGTAACCCTAAATTTGTGTGACGAAGAGAAATTCGTCAAATGTTACAGTGATGAAAAAATGGGCGATGGGCGATGACTTCATATCTAGGGATCAATCTAGTTTATTTATGTTTAAGTGGGACGATACAAAAACTCATCAATGTATAAAAATTGATTCCCTCAAGAGTTTTAATCTCAGAGAACTATGGCGGCCTTCACCACTTCAACGGCATCACTACTAAGGATGGTCAGAACAAAATAGCTCCAGGAAATTACTATTGGTATTCAGTGGCATTCTTTGAGAAAGCCGCCTTGGGGATTTTGAGAGTAGGAATAGAGCGTCGCCTGCTGAAATGTAAACATTGTTTCATTTGCGTTGTTTTGTTTAGTTTTTTATTCACTTACAACACCCTATAATAAAACAGGTACTTATATTGTATGGCTCTAAATAAAGTTAATGTTACAGTTAAATACAAAATAAGAACCAGGACATTTGATGACACCTTTGGTCGCAAAAATCTTTAGCTCGGCGGAGTTTACTAGACGTCCGTAATAACACAAAACTATATGTTTGCATGAATTTTAGTCACAGAATTAGATTGGTTTACATGGAGTGGGTGGGTGGTTGGGTTTCGTCGGCACATAAAATTTGCTTGCTTCCTCGAGCCACAAGGTGCTGTAGCGTAGAAACCATGGAAGGAAGCACAGCTTAGAATTTCTAAGCCCGAAGATGTACTCACACAAGGGCTTATCAAATATAATACTGTGCACCATTTGATGAGACCTTAGGTCGCAAAAATCTCCAGCTCGACGGAGTTCATTTGACGTCCGTAATGACACAAAACTATATGTTTGCATGCAATTTTGTCGCAGAATTTGATTAGTTTACAAGGTGTGGGTGGATTTTTGTCGCCACCTGAAATTATCGTGCTTCCTCGAGCCAAAAGGTGCTGTAACGAACGTAAAAACCAAGGATGGATGCACGGCCTACAAGTTCGAAGCCCCCACGAGACACTCACACAAGGGCTTATAAATAAAATATTGTGCACCATTTGATGACACCTTTGGTAGCAAAAATCCCCAATTCGACGGAGTGAGATGCTAAGTCGATTTCCCTTTTTTTTTAAATAATTATAAACTTTTTTTTTTAAATCGTAAAGTGCCGAGAGACTAGAAATGTTAAATATCGAGGAGGTGAACAGTCCCTGCTTGGAGGTCACAGGGGGACGGGATTTGATCTCCCGCCTTGTCAGTAAAATATAATTTCTAGCTAAATATACACTATGTTGGGTGCATCTACCGGAAGGTTCAGTAGGGTTCAAGGGCTTGGCACCCGGCTGTACGGGAAGCGGTAACCAATACCTTTATTTGTGTTACTGTGTAAAGCACCCAAGGATATGCACCCCAACGAAATTTAGAAACAAATATACTACATGGAATCCTTTGTT
This sequence comes from Protaphorura quadriocellata, assembly GCA_034698945.1. Classification (NCBI taxonomy): domain Eukaryota; kingdom Metazoa; phylum Arthropoda; class Collembola; order Poduromorpha; family Onychiuridae; genus Protaphorura; species Protaphorura quadriocellata. Next base: position 10,256 of record JAQGCA010001352.1, read on the forward strand.
AGTGAAAATCAGTTTTCATCTTCAAGCGAGAATGTCGACGTTATCGACTCGACTACTTCGAATCCACCGACGGGGGCTGCGTTAAGAATATCCGCAGCGGACCCGAGCCTTGTGCATGTGGAGGAGACATCGACGAGAGAGAGCGCGCCCCGCCATGCCAATAATAGATAAGAATTGGCGCGGGTGGGGGACCATAGGACGAGGAAGACGTAGATCTGACACCAATCCTGTGGCTCAGCAGCCAGCTGGGTTGGAAGATGTCAGTGTACAGATGGGAGAGATGAAAATAGAAATGACCTGTGTACAGCGGCCACCGACTCCACCAAGCAATACAGTAAAATACGCATTTATGTCGAAAAAGGAAATGTACAGGTTAAACAGGATGTTACCTACTGAAGCGGACACGAGTCTTCCGCAGGTGGATGAGGTGAAGAAAGGGCTGGGAATGGAGAGTGACAGGGGAATGGGTAGAGGAATAGAGACACGTACGGAGAAACCTGGTGATATACCGCTCATTAGACCTATCCCAGTTCTAATGCCCCCGCCGGGCCTTACACAAAAGCAGGCGCTATCAGGGAAACCTGCTCAACCGAGAGAGAGTGACAGGGGAACGGGTAAAGGAATAGGGATACCTACGGTGGAACCTGGTAATATGTCACTATTAAGACCTATCCCAGTTTTAATGCCTCCGCCGGGCCTTACACAAAAGCAGGCGCTATCAGGGAAACCTGCTCAACCCGCAAGAGAACCTCGACACTCTATTCCATTTAAAAGATTTAAAATTGGTTTCATCCGAATCCGACCCGAATTTTCGGGTCGGATAGCAAAATGAATCTCGTTGGATCTCGTTGGAAAAGTCAAAGGTTCATGAAGATTCGAGTCCAATACGCTATGCTGTAAATAATTTTTATGAATACTTGATTCATATACATAACACTTCAACAGGTCAATCTCTCTGTGCTTGCACACTAGTTAAAGATAAGTATTTGCATCATTTCGCACGTTGAAGTCTCCTGCTATATCAATCTTCAGTTGACACTTGATAAAAAAAATTAGCATGGTAAACCACATTTCGGGTAGGGTCACACTCAATTCAATTCAAAGCACTCAACTAAGTTTTGCGTATCGATTTCTGTTATTACGACTAGAAACAATGCCGTCTTCTGAGTTTTGTCTCCCACTCAATGCCAGTAGTATGCTGCTATGGATTATTTTCCGGTTTTGGTTTTGTTTCCGTGACTTGGTTTGGGTTGTGGCATTTGCATCTGGTGGTGGTTGGTGAGGTGATTTTAGCTGTGTGGGCGTAGGTGGCACTGGCGGCGGTGGAGGTCAATGGGTCAACGTTGTGACCAGTTTGATTTTGCATCGCCATCGGTTTTGATTCACCCTCAAGTTGCTTTACATATTGTCAGTGTGAGTGGACTGGCTTTAGCACCTCTTATGCATGGTTCGTATGCCCGTGTACCCGGGTGTTGCAATTTAGTCTAAAATTAGGAAAAGGAACGGGTAGAAAAAACTGCCGGACCTAGTAGAATATAGTACAGTGTGCTCCAAAAAAATCTACCCGCCTTCAACTCTGGTAAACATTTCGCCTTGCCTGTATTACAATGCCGGGTTCTCAGTACACATGTAAGAGAGTGGAGACCAAATACCCCAAAAAAATTATAGTCGACGCAGTCCTATTTATAGTTTTGCCCTACATGTTTCGTGCCGTCTGAACCTTGCAGGGCAATGTTATAGTACGGGGTGTTCCAAAAAAATCTACCCGCCTGAAACTTAACCAAATTTCTCATACTATGGTACAACACGCAGTCAGCCTTCTACAGGGTGGTCCAAAAAAATGTTCCGACTTTGAAAAAAATCCAAGATTTGAGTGCAGACACTACCAACTCCATCTCCTACGCCATCTTTCAGTTACCATAACAACGATAAAAAAATACTGGCCAACCCGAACATCTCAAGCAAACCTAACCTACCAATTTAGTCGCCATGGAAACGATAAAAAAATAGACAAACCGATAGCTCTCTAGCTAACCCAACAACCTATTCGTAACCGTACGCGTACACGTTTATGCAAAAATAATGTAGACAACACAAGTTGGATTGCATTTTATGGTTCACTTTATATATATATATTTTTAGTACGTGTTTTAGAATGTGTGTCGGCAACTTCACCGAATGCACGCTTTCGTCACACCCGCATAGTAAAATTCCACTTCCTGTGTTGCCGGTTTTAGAATTTCAACCAATTTTGCGTTACAATTCTTCCGATCTCTGAATGTGTACACAAATTCGTCCAAGAGTTCAAAAATCCGTCGGATTCGGATAGGATCGGATTAAAATCTGAAATCAAAAAAAAATACGTTAACAGGGATCTGGCTAAATAGTATTGGGAATTCTTCCGTCCGATTGACCCCACATTTTGCACAGTTGTCCGTGACCTCATGAACAGTGTTTAAATGGACGTCGAGTCCACGAAAAATAATGGGTCACGGCTACAGACAAAGTTCCGGATATATATCCAATGGATATATATCAAAGGTCAGCCGTGCTAACATGGTCATCAAGCCCGAAAGACCTAACACTTTCAACCATTAAGCCCTGCACAATGTTTAAATTGGTCTCGAGAAATTTCATGGGTCAGTGTTAGTGGTCACCGAAAATTACTAGTTGGGTAGGATGGGTGACCTCCAGTGGTGACCCTTTCAGTTTTGCAGCCTTCATTAAACAATTTTCATGGGCAAGCTATGCAAAATATTGTGTCCTCCAGTATATGTCCCGATATCGGACCAAATCAGAAATAAGGTTTTCCAAAACAGACGTTTCGAGATAGGTAAGGGAGATAGGTAAGGGAGGTCGGTCTAGTGTAAGGTTCCCATACACTAGAAATCTGTCAATCCGAGGAATTGAATTTAAAAAAAAGTCCGATCCGATCCGAAATACGCTGGATTTTTTGGATTTTGATCCGACGGATTACAGCTCCAATCCGCTACGACGGATTCATAGGATCGGATCGACGGGTCGATCAAATCCGAAAATTCCGAACCCTAACTATGCGCTAATTCTACTGTTGAACATTCCATTAAGAGCTCGTGATTAAACCAAACCTAACAACAATAATTTTAACCAATGTTCTGGCATTGGTGTTATAAATGAAATGGTTCGAAAACAGAATAAAGTACTTGTGAAACTCTTTCAAAGCTTTCTTTTCCCTTTTCACCGATTTATTATAAAAAAACTGAATCCTTTTACAGTAATTTTCCCAACAGAAAAGAAATGAAATTGTGACAAAAACGTCCGTACTGGACCGAGCACGAACAGTTAATAATTCCCCTTCACTTTTTGACGCGGAGAGTCCAAGCACCCAGAAAGTTCTACTCGAATTTGTATCTCACACATACATTTTTTACAGACAAACAAAGACCACTCCCATACATTATTAGAGCCAACAAATAGACTTATATACTGACATTTACATTGTTAAACAGTTACATTGAAAATTACAATCTGTGTCGCCACTCCTGACATCCTCCCACTTTTTGACCTATGAATGAAAACGAGGAGGTCAAAAGCAAATCAAATATCGAATAGGTCCGAGTTAGTTGAGTAATTTTAAAGGCACTTTCACTTTTCGTCCAGACCTGATTACATGTTCTTTCTGTGAAGGATGGTCTACAATTTTCTCAGATACACACGGTTTTATACAGCACGCATGACCGCACACGTCTAGGTCAATGCCAGTCAACTCAAAAAATGTTGCATCATCTTCAAGTGTTCTTGTTCAATTAACAAACGGACCACCGGGTGACTCGAAGGTAGAAGGATGGGGAAACGAAAATTGACATCATCTTCTCGTCTCACTATTTTAGTATGAACCCTCAGAACCCCGAAACTGTCTTTCTTGGCCTGTAGTTCTTTTACGACTCTTTCTTCACCGCTGAAAGCCTCAGTTTGCACCATTCTAAGGAGAGTCAATTCCCCCCACTTATCCTCGTCTACCGTCAGCGGTCCAACAAAGTCGGAGTCCTTTTTCTGAATCTTGTTCTTCCATCTTAGCATCCAACCAATCATGCGAATTATTTTCTGATACTTTGGATTTTTCTTTCACGGATTCGTGTAAGTCCAAAAACAGCATGTCCGTATTCAATTTCCAGCACAATCCTAAAACTGGAACAACGTCTTGAGTTTCACAAAAACTATCCCCTTTCAAGTTCGAAACCCAACCTCTTAGCTCGAACTTTGCACTTGACATTAGTTCAATGGACTCCCTCATGAACAATTTCACCTCATTTTCACCGTCCAGACTAGCGATACAGTTGTCCACGTAGAAGGAGCTCTTTAGAAGTTGTGCTGTCTGTTGAAACTGGTCTGACCGATCCAAGTGATAATTGATTGTTGAGGCGAGCAAGAAAGGACTTGACGAGACCCCAAACACTACTCGACAATGTCTGTATTCTTGAAAACCGCCATTCTCCCACCTTAGAAATCGAAGAAAATCCCGATCAGTTTCTCTTACACTTATCTGCAGGAAGGCTTTCTTGATATCAGCGACGATGCCAAACTTATTCATTCTAAAACGGGTCAGGACAGTCGGCACTAGCTCAATCAGATTTTTTCAATTTTCCAAACAGTCGTTAGAGAGGGTCGATTTTCGAATTTTGCAGAAGCATCGAACACGGGACGAATGGGAGTAGTCAAACTTGACGGCTTGAAAACAGGTCGATGAGGCAAATAACATCCTTCTGTTTCACCACCAGGCAACTCAAATGGGTTCCTGACTGAGAAGTCATATTGAACTATCTTATCGCAATCTTAAGCACTTCTGAAATCTTACATGCTTCCATAACATTGTGATACACTGTAACACTGTAACGTTATAGTGATATTGCCAAATAATGTTAAAGAGATAGGACGACTTCAAATCACTTAAGTAGAAGCGTTCTATCGTACACATGCTTCCAGTGTGATATGATATGCAACGTTAGAGAGATACCGCCACCTAATGTTAGAGAGATGGTAACGTTATAGAGAGATATAGCCACCTAATGTTAGACAAATGGTTACGTTATAGAAAGATATCGCCACCTAATGTTAAAGAGATAGGCCGACTTCCAACTACTCTCTTTATCCTCTGAACCACCCGCTACACCTTCTCAACCACTCCCTACATCCTCTCAACCACTCCGTTAATCCACAAATCCGTTAATACTTTTTTACATCATTTAAATCTTTACATTGTTGACAAAAAGTTGTAATATTATGAACCTAGATGAAATGTATTTCATTGATTATATTGATTTGTGTATGGTAAAAAGTGAGTTCAATTTTTATAATGGTTAAAATTCGATCTGAATATGGATGGATTTTTGATTATAACTGGATTGAATAAATGATTATCAAGAAAATAACCATTGGAAATGTTTGAAAATTCTACGACTATGTATCATTATGATCACGCATGTATTATATGTATTGTGGACAATGTGAATATAATAATCTTTTTGAACCTTACAGTAGTACGTAATGTGTCCAGTAACAAAAAGTAGACGAAATAATTTACATTTAGTGTATAATTAGGCCCTATAACTTTTGATACAAAAATAAATCTCATTCTATTCTATTCTATTCTTCCACGGGCTCTCTATTCAGTCTCGACTGTCTATTACAATACGCATCAGTTCATTCTAACGTGATTAAAATAAACACCTTTTTTGCTAATTCAATATTCATGAACTCCAGAGGACTTTGAAAGTAGACCTCCATAAGCTTAACCACACGGAACGGACCGCATCGCTGTCGCTGGAAGCAGTTTTCCATCCGCTGTCCGCACGGGTCAGCGTGACCGGTCAATCTTCTATCGACTTCAACGGTGTTTCGAAAAAAATTTAAAAAAAATCCTGTATGACGTATTTATGTTAGCAGCTGTTTAAACAGTAACAAGGAAATACGAAATTAAAATTAAATTGTAATGAATTCGATTTTGCGGTTTCATTTTGCGCGTCTGCTGGGATATTCGGTTGTCGGCTCGAATGATTTATTTGACACCATCATCAGTTCCCATTACTCTCTTTGATTGCCGCACATTGGATTGTTATGACAGGAATGTAAGAAAACAATAAAAAATTGCACCTGAAACTGAATACAAAAATGTTGACTATAATAATTTTAAAAACTATTCCCATAAGACATGTCCAAAATTCTATCCATTAACTTCCACGTAGAGTTATTATTAAATATTTTTACAAAGTTTTAAGTCATCACATCCACCCCACAACAACATGTTGTGCCAGACCTAATATCTCAATTAACAACATATTGTCGAAATTCAAATCTTCCCAGATGTTGCGAATTTTGCAGAATTATTTGGTATATAAACTCGACACTAGCCCTCTCTCTACACAATAACTACTGTTACTAATTCCATTCATCGTTAACTACTAATTCTTATCGAATTACTTGATTAAAATATAAACCAGTCAATCAAGTACTATTAATTTCAAACATGACGTCTACCGTTATCTTGTCTCTCGCTTTCTGTGTTATGATGTCGTCCTTGCCTACAATTAAACCACAAGCTTCAGTAAGTGACACTAAAGGCTTTGGTACTGTAGTCTTTATTTATTTATTTTTATTGATCACCTGATGAATTTCTAATAAAATAAAATTATGTGACTATTCAAATACTTCTTCATGTTGTTATTACAGTGTGTTCCTATTGGCGGAACTTGCTTACTGGCCGTTGGAGGGGTTCCGACAATTACTCTACCTACTACTTGCTGCTTACCAGCTCTATGTTTGCCGGGAATATCGGGTCTCGGGCTTTCTTGTGTAGCTCCGGTTCCATTGCCTGCCTAATTTGACCTCATTGACCTCTATCACTCTGACTTACAAAAATATTTGATGTAATATGTATTGATTAGAAACTACAGTTTAGATTTCAATTTAAATACCTCCTAAAATTAAAACTAATATTTAACTAAAAGTACGTTAACAAAATTTAATGACTCATTTGGATTCTCTCTACTATGTTATCGGATAATTATATATTGGGACCAATAAAATTGAAATTCAATAAAAAATATGTACTTTACTTTTTATTCCATAAATATCACACTGATTTAATATTACTCATAAAACTTGCTCACTCATTTCATTAATTTTATGTTGCTTCTCTGGATGAATTATATATTCGATTAAAATGAGAATTAAAAAAATTGTTAAGCACACTTTGATGCCTGAAATATTAAATACATGTTTTGAAAATAGTTTTATTTTCTTCTTGGTATGAATTTTGAAGTGGAAGATTCCAAAGGAGAATTAAGATCCCAGCGACTACGAAGTTTTGAAATATTATCCTTGCAATGGCCACCAGTTTGAATGTGTGTTTTATTGAAGGTCAAAAAATTCTAAAATCATCCAATAAGGTGTGTAACCGGACACGCCTTATGGGTTTTTTGTGAAGCTATGTAGCTAGATAATATTTGGACTGATATTTCAAATCGTTATAGTTATACCTAAAACACACATGAGAAAAAGGAGTGAAGTGAATTGTTGAATTGACGAGCGTTTAGTATTGGAAGTGAAGTTCAGAAGTTATGGAAGAAATTATAAATATGAAATTATTTGAGAGATAATAATTTAGGTTTTCGCAAGATTAAAGATTCAAGATTTGTTTATTAACATGTCAAAGCATAGCATTCCTCACGACAATAGAAATAAATCCCAATTGATCCATCGGTGAGTGTTACACAATCACGAAGAAGAGTTTTAGTAATAAATTACCAGAGAAAT
>JAQGCA010001353.1:0-18041 GCA_034698945.1 Protaphorura quadriocellata
CGTTAGCGCACCGACAAGAGGTCATGACTAAAGTATCGTGGACAATTTAATCGAAGGTGACACGAAATTTTATAACACCAGCGGAAAGGTCGTAAGTCCGTTCGAGTATACCGTATAACTCCTTTAAACGGTTCTGCAGAACTTTGGAAAATTTTGAGCACCACCAAAAATTCAATTAATGCTTAAGCTGAAATTTCGTGAGATTAAATAGTGTTAGTAAACACTCGCACAACTTAATTTTGTAAAAACACGTCGATCGAAGTCGAAGGATAAAGTGAGTCGGAGTGACGACACTAAAGCCGTAAAAGACGCCCGCTGCTTTATCTTCCCATTCGTATTCATCAAGAGATGTGGTGACGGTTACTATATACCTAACCAACATTCATTCATTTTTCTCATCACGAGTAGTCATTCGTTCACCATTAACGTGCGATTTACTGTCGACAACGGCATTGTCGTCACCATCAAGAATTGTTATTAGTCCAAAAATAACTCTTTTCTCAGGAAGGAAATAAATTAAGAAGGATAAGGAAACCTTGATTGATTTCGTGGGAGGAAAGTCATTCCAAAATCTATCATTCTTTAAATAAGTTTTATGATGTCCTTAGCGGTTTGATATTCCGTATGTAGAAAATTCTGAAGGTAGGGATATTTAATTTCAAATCTTCATGCGACTTTCGTTTTTTCATGATTTTGCACAAATCTGCTTAGCTCTGAACTCTGGATTTTTGAATTACCAAAATTCTTGAATTGGAATACCACAAAATATTGGAATACGCATAACGAGACAGCTTAAATAAAACAGCTGTTTTGGATGTGATGAACAATTAGCAAATTAATTAAACTGGGAAATATATGGTCCCGTCATCGGTTGTGCCGCAGAAAAGCGAGCGAAGCGAAGCTCTACCATCCCGTCTTTGTAAAAGAAATCCCAAACTAAATATCTTTTTTCTTAAACGAAGTGTTCGACAATTAAATTGTCTTTTTGAAATGGAATTGTTAAGCGGACGGAAGAAAATATGTCAATAATAGATTTAAAATGAATAAATATGGCACGAACGAATCAAAATCTCAGACGAAATCACGAATCTTCAGCTTTTGGCATTTGTATTTTTAACTTTATACGGCATAACTTGTGACATTTGTATTTCCAACTTTACACAGTATAATTTTAGGCGAACATGATTAAAGAAATATTATTTTACTATTTTTTATTAACAATAAATAATTAATATTTCAGATTTGTAATAATTTTATCATCCTTCATTTTGAAAGATTTCCATAGCAACGACGTTGTTTGTTATCGCCAGTCTTATGGACTTGAACACACTCGGCGTTGCGTTCTACTAGGATTAGAGTCTAAGCTATAGCAAATATTTCTTTGGTAATTTATTACTAAAACTCTTCTCCGTGATTGTATAACACTCACCGATGGATCAATTGAGATTTATTCTTATTGTTGTGCTTTTGCTTGTGAATAAACAAATCTGAATCTGAATCTGAGCTATGGAAACTTTCCCCATGCCAAATACCAATCCCCAATCAATGGTCAAATTAAAATAAGAATGATTAAATATTTCATAAATTGCAGTTAATAATTTCTATACTACACTAAACCTGAATACAACATATCTATGAATTGTGGAACACGTTTGAGAGGTAAATACCGGAAGTCGAATACTGAAGTCATAATTTTTTGTGTTTAATTATGTAAATTTAACATTTATTTTTTGATGAAAAAATACTTACAGTCTTTGTTTACAAACCTGTACTTTAATTGAAAAAAGTGAACCCTCATAATATAATACTAGGTGCAACCCTCTTATTGGAATTGTAAATGCAAATTCGTAGTGATGTGAGGTATGGAGTTTGAATAATAATAATGGACGAGTCAACAATCATTATTGAAGTTAAACAAGCAGTAGTGTCCTAAGTCGTCCTTGTGTGAACTCGACGAGTGAATTTCTAAAAACGTACGTAGAAGGCAGTATTATCATGATGATGAGACTGGGTGTCCTCGCGCCTGGGAATCATCTTCACGTCTTTTAACACACCATCTATTCATTTAATCATCAGTAATTTCTTTGTTTATAACCAAGGAAATCATACAAGACTCACGAATATTTAACATACTTCTGTATCACATAATAATATGATATAAGAACTGCGTGTCTGACGCCAATTGATTTCCGTGAACCTGTAACCATTAATCTTACACAACTATTTTAAATCATGTTAAATGTTTTCAAAATGTTTCCTTATTTCATTATTCTTTTAATCCACGACATTTGACATTGAACTTGTATATTTAATGAACTTGTTAGAGTTGCTGTTATTCAAATTATTGTAAATCAGTAGAAATAAAGTTTCATTCTTATTCAAAAGTAATTAAACCGATTCATACAAATTCATTAGACTAAATCGTGAATTTTAAAACTGTTGAAAACACCAAAGCAAGCTAAAAGAAACGTTAGGTAATCCACTTAATAGCAATCGATTAGAACCAGGGGTATTATGAAACATCCACGTATTTTCCAAAGAGAATTAGTATTTGCTTTCTGGTGGGCTTCTAGGGAAAGTAGCATCCTATAGTGATTCTGTTGAGGAAGCTATTAATTGATGACTTAAATTAATAAAATCCAGTCCAATCCAATGATGAAGTTTATCCAAGTAGCAAGAACAAGTATGAAACCTCAAACACAGCGAGGCAGTAAGGGCAACATAGAATACGTAAGTAAATGCGCTGACATGATTATTTAATTATCACTGTCAAAGTCAAGTCGTCAGAGCCGTGGGAGTTTGAATCTATCATCGAAAATCGCTTATGCATTCGCTGTCTCTGTAATGACTAATTTTTAAGATGCCACATCAAGGATGTCGTATTGTACGACCAGCCTTACGCATTCATGATGATGAAATGACAGTAATTGTATAGTTACCTCTAATGTAGTAATCATAAACTTGACCATGATATTAACAATGACCTACTAGCGACTTTCACACTAATAATTCGCATATGGTAAGATCATTTCATATCAGAATCTCTATTTTGGTAGTTGACTGCACCTTATAATTTATTTGAAACCGTTTTAAAATGAAGATGACAAGTCGAAGCTGAAGCAAAGCAAGGTATGAGTCCACCTTTAACGCAGCATAAAACTTTCATATATCAATATTTCACTATTATGACGTCTATCTGAATGTCGTAGTTCTATTCTCAATAGCATAATGCTAGTTTCCTCTGTCCAAAATAAAATCTATAGAAATAGACTGTTGATTTTCTATGATATTCCTTAACATTTTAATTCTATTCTGTTCAGTTAGAAAGGTTAACAGTATACGCGAATACGTTGCAGCTAAATTAATTTTATTGTTTTCAAATATCATTCCGATTTTAGGAAAACAAAATTAAAGGTTCTCCTTTTCATTCTTATTTCATTTTTGGGCAAAAATGTTGCCTAACATACTTTATGTAAATGCATACAATAGTTTCTCTATAAGGTCAGTACTCCTTTTCTCCTTTTCGCAAATTATTATTGCATATTTTCCCTTCCACAAATTATCTATAAAAGCAAAATAGAGAATTCTACAATTTGAAGAAATTGAAATAAATATGTAATAACTTGAATGGATTGTACGGAAGCCAATGTGTTGGTGATAATACATATTTTATTCATAAGAAATAAATACTCATAAGATTGGTTACGATCTCGAACGACTGGTTTCGGTCGTAAGAATTTGATAAGTTATGGCAGTGTCTCTCGTCACTGACCGATTGGTATTTCACTATTGCGAATTATACATAAAACGTGTTTTCTGTTCACTGTTGTCACTCTTACAATGGAAAGAACATTGACAATTAAATAAAGGATTAACAAATCGTTGTGGCCAGTTGTATTATTTTGGCTCAGTGCATGCTCAGCTCAGGCTTTATTGTGTTACTAAACTGAACCGATATTTTAATTTTTTGTTAATTATAGTAGGTATAAGAAGTGGCTCTATTCTCCGCAGTGCAATACTATCGGTTTTACGCCTGAAAACGGTTTAGTAAAACAAACTTTCTTTGTCCTGATACTGAAAGACAGGCATTTCAATAATGCTGCACTTTATTATAGTTTTCATTCTTTATATAAAGATTTTGCGATGTAGGATTATGTAAAGTGTGCGTGACTCCAATTTTGACTGATTCCGATTTGGTTGGTGGTTCAGTTATATAGTGTCTATTTTAGTTCAAACTTTTCTGTGCTCTCGTTCGTCAGCTTCAGTGAATCGGAAGAATATGTATTCAGAATTTATTGATTGAACTTCGACTGACTGGATTTTCTGTAAAGGAAAGCAACCTGGGCAGCTTGGCTTAGGCGGTATGTTTCGCAGTACCTGGGAGACCTTTCCTGTGCGTGGCATGAAATTGTCAGGATATATTTGATTTAGTTCCAAAAATATGGTGGAAACTGGAAAGTAATAATGCAGTGGGTGCGTAGCCTTAGGACCAAGGAAGGGTTCAGTAAAAGCTAACCTTGCATGAAATCAGGTAACTCTTGCTGACTTTAGGAAAGAATCTAGAGTTGGTTGAAAAGATCTCGGTTGGAAAACTTTTTCGGAGTTGGTTGCTTAGATTGTTGAATTTGAAAGTCTTATTTTTATTATTGCTTCCGCACGCTGCGCTGCGGTCGTCCGTTCAATTTGACTTTTAAAAATGTTCTAGTTTTGATCTATGTTCATCACGATCGGAAGACTCAAAATGTATCGAATACAAAATTTAATAAAAAGTTATTCTCATCATATCATGAAGAAGAATCTCTCAACGCAAGAGTTCTGGGCATAACCCAGAAATCTTGCGTTGGCACCATTATTGGCCGTGTATTGCTTTCGAGTTTCTTAAAAGTTTGGTTTATGAAATGTTAATTCTCGGAATTAATGTAACATTGGTAGTATTTACCATTTTTTTTGTGCGTTTTATGTTTGTATATTTCAAACTTGAACAGAGTCAGCCTCAGAGTCAGAGAATTCTTTATTGTAGCACAATGGTCCGTATCCCAAACAGTTCAGTGTACCATCGTTAGCTGAGAAAAAACAATCCGAACCATCCAAGAAATTATTGGTACAGTTAGTTTTAATTATAGTTAAACTAAATGTCGAATCCGAAATACTATTGAACTGACAATTTAATCCCTAGATCAAACATGCTTGACAAACTGCGAAGTTTTTTCTCATTTTGAATACTCAAGCAAGGAGGTTGAGCTTCTCTTCAAAATAATTTGCTGCATATTTTCTCCATTAATACTACATACTAAATCAAATAAGTACACAATAAAACAGGGTTTCTTTGCAAGGAAGTTCCCTCTTTCCTACGATCGTAAGACAATAATAAAAAATTCTTTGACTCTGACTCCAAGTGTCCTAATGGGTAGGAAAGTCGGACACCATGACGATACCCAATGAAAGTTGAAAGGACACTGCACTGGGTGTAGTGTGATTGATGATAGTGCAGTAATGTATTCGTCAAAATGTGGTGAATTCTAAACCTGCAAAGCAGGGGGTCTTTTCCCCTCGTAGAAACACACGATAAGTCGTCGCTTGACTCAGAATGATCTGATTTCTCTCATCACACAACTCAAGATAGATAAAAAGTCCTGTCAACCCCACTGTGTTTTCATATCAGTTCGCATATTTGTATGTATGTTATGTCTGAATGCATTGAAATATCAATACAATCTAATAAAAAATTAATCACTCAATCAAACATCCCCTATGGTCAATGGAAAGACATTTCATTCTCCACAAAAACTTGTGAATTTCATTCGACCTGTTAATGGTAAACATTGATTGTACACTGATTTGATTGGATCTTTATTGGATGACTCATAACAAGTTAATATTGTGAATAATCTGTTGACTGTACAAACCATCCATTGTAAAATATTATAGATATTTTTTCTCTTTGGCTCAAAGCCGGGTCCAATGTTGTCAACAGCGTAAACTGAAATTCTTGACCACAATAGAAGAAATTAAATAACTAACTACGCTGATATTTGAATGTATACGCATGCCTTACTGGTGAATTTCCATTCAGAATTTGAAACAATATTAACGGAATAATTTCTATTCGAATAGTACATGATTCCGTTTTCCATTTTCTCAAGGATGGTTCAACGTTTCGTTTTTGATGTAATTATGTTGTGTGAGCTGTGGAGTTGATGACTTAAATAAAATTATGTCCAATCCAATCCGTTTTCTGTCCTTTCTGTTGATACGGAAGATATGGTACGCTTGGTTCCTTGTATTATACTGGATTGCACAAGTGTTCATTTAAATCGTCAACTTCATAGCTCACACAACACAACATAAACTTTGAAGATGCTACATCGAAATATCAGTGAGTGTCATCATTCCCAAATGATTTATTAGGATGGTGAAAGTCTGAGGAATGCCTCTTGCCTTGAAAACCTTTTGATGCCAACAAATCCATCTGCTTTCCAACTGCTAAACTAAATGTTATGGATTTCACGTCTCCCGGCAAACTTTTTTCACCTTCGAACTTTCCAAGTGATACAATTCTTCAGTTTGTCAAAATTCTCACGAATTTCTACGCCTTCAAATTCGACAGAGTATATATGTTTAGGTTTAGGTTTTCGTACAAAAGACTAGAAACAACCTGTTGTGCTCACAAAAGACATTACACTTTTGCACTGTATTTGTGTTGAGGAACAATTTTTAGGAACAATTCTTAGGATAATCAAACTGGAGGTCATAGTTCATGAATTTACTCAAGATTTGTCGAAATTATTTTTTAAGTTTGGATGGGTTGGAATTGGACACGTTAGTGCAATCCAAAAGACGGATTTAATTTAATTGGTGGTTTTCTTGCATGTTTTTTTCGAGTGTCTTATTATCTGAAATGTGGCTTAATTGAGTGTGTGTAACGCATTATCATTATTGTTTGTGAGCATTTCGACATTTTTGGGAAGAAAATAATGACAGATAATCTACTCTGATACTCACATTGGAACGGAAAAGTTAGGAATTGACTATTTTATTAATTAGTTTTAATTTGATTTGGAAATCCTCCCCAAGATGAAATACTTTCATATTGTGTCTTGTATTGAGTTGACTTTCTCCACATAATAAATACAGAATTATCATCAGATCATGAATGTGAGGCACCAAAAAAACGTATCCCGTGCTTTTCGAATAATTCCAAAATTTCAGACAGAATTTTTTCAAAGAATAAAATTATAAAAGTTTGAATAAACACTTGTTAACGTGACATTATTTTCATTTATCGTGTACATATTTTATTTCTTACCGGATCGCTTTGTTGATGGTTTCAGTTTTCTTGAGCAGCCCTCATCGTTAATTTATCATGTTTGTTTTACCTGGCAGTGGTGGAAATAATACACCGTCCCCAGTGAGTCAAACGCCTACGGTGACTGCCCAAAAGGTAACGCTTTTGAGCTCATCAGTAATTTATAGTCAGAATATAATTTAATGTAGATAATACTTCTGATTTGAACCACCGGAACACTGATATTTAACAGATTGGTTTACAAGGACAGTAAACGACTTTTCCTTCAGAAATCAGAATAACTCGACCCTGGCAGTAACTTCTTAATCGAGCAACGATGGGAGTTGAAACGTTTAATCTTTTCGTCCGCTTTAAAATTTTTACTAAACATCTTTCGGTTGAACTTAAATATAAAAACCATAGTCATTACAGTGCGGATCGAAATTCTATGAAAGTACAATTGAATACTATTAAACTTTTCTTACAATCATGTACATCTTTACTCTAGACTTCATGGACGTTAGCTTGTAGTATGCATATTATTCTTATGAACAGCCATTTTTGGGAATTTTTTTTCCATATTTTTATATTTACACCTTATTTTGCAAAGGGATCTACAACTCGACCCCGTCCACCAGCGCTCTGGAATGTTCATGATGTTGTCCAATGGTTTGAAAGGCATTGTGGTGACCTGGGAGTCCAATACTCCGAATTATTTCTACAGGTAATATTGGTTCCTGTTATTTAATCATTTGTATGGAAGCGTATAACCATTATCCCCACTCGTACCTGGAATTGAAAGTTTTCAGGGAAACCTAATTTATGGGATTTTGCTAATTCAATGTGGAAACCAAAATAATGGAAATAGGTTATTATACTGAACTGTTTGGGCCATTAGGTAGCATTATAACATTAAAGAATTCTCTGACTCTGACTCTGATAGTACGTCGGCTATTCATAAGGTAAATCGATAAACGGCTAACCCGGAAGAGATCTAGACCAAACGAATTGACTAAATGGTTGGAAAGTGTGTTCGAAATGAAATATTTTCTTCAAAATTTTTGCGCAGATTGACAATACTATTACCTCACCAGATTTTCACTAATTGTATGTAAATTGTCACTTTTTCCTGCTAACCATAGTTCGACTGCAGGGAGAGTGAAAAGTTATGAACCACCCTATCCATAAAATCTGAGAATATTACACAGAAGAGAAGGTTTAACGCGCTTATGAACTAAATTGTGGCTTCCGGTAGTTTATTTATTACGTCACAATTGATTAATTCTTCACAAGGTCTGGTCAACCCTACCTTCAATATTAATCTCAATTGTATTTAATCTACAGAATAATATAAGTGGACGCACTCTGCTTCAAATGAACTCAGCCGGACTTGAACGAATGGGAATTTCCAATCCAGCTCATCTACATGAAATATGGCGAGAAATCATCAAGCTGAAATTGAAATCCGACATTTTAGAACTTCGTGATATTGAGATGCAGATTGACTCGCTCTCAAAATAAACTTTTAAATTATAATTTACAAGCTCAATTGTTACAAATGATTGGAATTAACTGTATTTACTGCTTTGTTTTGTTTGAAGTTGTCTTAAGTCGCTGACGCGCCTTTCTATTCTGTAAAAATATTTTAAAAAAAGCACACTTAAATATTACTCCTCTGAGGTGGTATGCGAAATCAACGCACATTTGCTTTATTTTTAATTTGAGTACTGGATGTAACAAAATTAGCAATTCAGTTCATTAATTATGTATGTTTAAGATGTGGTCATGCTAGCGGTAATCATTTGGATATCTAACTCAAATCAGAAGGTATTGCTGTGATTTTTTTATGTTATAATTTATAAATGAAATAAATTGTCGAAACTGGAGACAACAAAATTAAAAGTGTCCGTAAAATTCATGATCAGTAAGGTTGTAATTTGTAGGATATGTGCAGAACAGTTTGCTTAGTTTGGTATATTTCAACGGGCTGTCTTCACTGTAAATACAAAACAAATAAACAAAATATTAGTCAATTCTAGTCGGTGATGATGATGATGGTGCACGCTGGTTACGGACACCAATACTAAATTGACATGGCCAAAGTTCAAATAAAACATTCTATTAAATTATTTACCAATTAGCCGATTCGTAATTTCTGGTAATAGTTGGCAAGTTCTCCCAAATTCCTTTCTTTAATGAATCCTCAGAATACAAACAATGCAGTCGGTTGTGCTAACCAGACGTATCTCACAATCTTGGTGCGGTTCTAGTACATATATTCAGTTCTAGAGTGTTTTTCTTATACCGACGACTTGAGCTCTGAGTTTTCCCTTGTTCTGGCGTCTCCGAGAGTTAAAAATAGGCGTAAAAATGCACTCATCTGAAAACTCTCGGAGTCTAAAATAGATAGGACAATTTACATGAGCTACCATTTTTCTCCTGACACAGAAAACTCAAATTATTCCGGAAAGTTGACTTTTCTTTTAATTTGATTTTTGCTTCACCACACCAGATTTTCACAGTTGAAAAGTCCTACCTTATCAGATTTACCTCTCTGACTTTTGTGTCTTACTCCCTTACCTTGTACAACGTGTACGTACATACAACCTTCTTGAATTAATACAAGTTGAGTATTTATTTCAGGCTGTACGGTGAAAAGGAAATTGAATTGTTCTGTTCCTTACTAATAAGTTTAATACTCCAGGAATGTTTTGTGTTTCCAAGAATTCAAATAAATAATAACTGAACAAATCTTGTAAATGAACTTTCGTAAAGCCGTCGTGAAGTGTGAAAGTAGTAAGAGATCTAAACTTTTCTTTACAAGCAGTTGAGGGGAAATGTTACGGTTGACCCTGTGAAAACTTGTGTTAAAGAAACTTTTTCTCGGAACGTTTCAATTTCTGGGTTTGAGAGCTTAAGAAGAGAGTCAAAGTAAAAGTATATTACATAAAAGGTGACACAATGGAGAAAAGAAAAGAGAATGGAGAGGTTTCCACGACTGGAACTAGAACTGAGATGGAGTGTCCCATTTGTAAAATTTTGGCGGTGTCGCGTTGTGGTGGATGCGGTTCTGTCGCCTATTGTTCTCGTGAACACCAGAAGCAGCATTGGAAGTCACACAAGGGTGAGTGTCAGGCCTGGAGAATTTCACAATCACCACACCTGGGTCGATATTTGACGGCTGTGAGGGACATCAAAGCTGGTGAGATAATCTTCAGAGAAAGTCCACTACTCCTGACACCACCAAGAATTACTTTCCCAATATGTCCTGGATGTTATGTGGAGCTCGGTGAATTCCAGGACAATGATGTACCGGGAAAGTCAACCGGTAAGAGTTATGAAACTTTTCCCTAAAATTTTGGAGAAGAATTTCCAATTCCTAAAATTTTATTCCTAGATTCAAAACAAAAATACCAATATGGAGTAAAACCAAGCCCTTGTCTGGGTGAATGTGGATGGCCTACTTGTGGTGATCCAGGTTGTTCCATATCACCTGCCCATGAGCCTGAATGTTTGGCTGGAAAATCCAGGGGAGGAATAACAATAAGGAACTTCGGTGACGATCACCCGACGTACCAGCCTATTGGTTTGCTACGATTTCTTGCCCTCAAGGAGAAAGATCCACCAGCATATGAAAAATTAATGAGTTTACAGTCACACCATATTCAACACGTCGATCCTGATGACAAAGCAAATCATGAACGAAGTGAAGAAGAGAAACAGAACGACACTATCATAATTTCATTAGTCCGAGACTTTTTTAAATTGAATGAATTGTCTGAGGAGGAAATTATGAAGATGTCAGGGATCATTGAGATTAATGGTCATGAAATCCCAATTCCCGACACTGATGGCCAAATCACCAGGAGACTTATCGGTACGACTACTTCAATAGAAGCAGTTCTATTAAAAGTATGTATTTGAAGAAATTCAATACGAAAGATTTTGTCGCCAACGAAGGTTTTCTTCCGGTAGACATTCTTTTCAAACCTTTTTGTGTATCTGTGACTTTTGTCCAGAGCTGACTATATGCCATTCCATTAGCGTAACTTATAGGCGTACAGCCAGCCATATGCCCTGAAAGAATGAGATGGAGAAAAATAGACTTGTGATAAGAAATTGCCAGAGAAACTTTTGTCATTGACACTTGAGAAATGTGGTTTTGGGAACTACACGGTTTTCACGTTTCGGTTAACAGGTCTTGAGAGTACAATAAATATTCAAATCTTTTCATATCATACTCGCAGTCACAATTGAATTGAATCCGAAATGCGAAAGTAATGTTGACATAGACTCACACCGAAGCCTAGATAATAGCTTTTAGGCTCAGCCTCGTATAGTCTCAGAATCAGGACAATATATGTATAGGGCTGAAACTAAAAAATCATATACATTTCTCAACAACTTCTATGGGACTGATAATAGTAATAGCATCAGGTGCTTTCAATGTCTGCAGATATATTCCTTAAACAATCATTTAATGAACCTGATTTGAACATAATTTAGGTGTCTATCATATTGCATCATTCTTGGAACATAATTGCCGACCTAACTGTGTGAAAACATGGGAACTTCCCAGGAAGGAAATTATTATCCGGGCTTCAGTCGGAATAAAAAAAGGTGACAATTTGTCCATTTCCTACGTGGATCCAATCTGGGGTACAAATGACCGGATCAATCTCTTGCAAATAACAAAATCATTCACTTGTAAATGCGTTCGATGCTGTGACCCAACTGAACTGGGGACACATATAAGCTCCATTCGTTGTCAACAAGTTCGATGTGCGAATAGAATTTCAGAGAGTCCAAACTTGGGGCTCATAATACCACAAGATCCTTTTGACCCGGAAAAAGAGTGGAAATGTAACTCGTGTGGAGAAATCTATGCTGCCACTTTCGTACAAAGTATTGTTGGGAAAGTTGGTCGAGAAATTGAGACTCTTCAACAGAAACGTGGAGATATTGAAGCGGAAGAAGAATTTCTCAAGAGATTTTGGAGGATTTTGAGTCCAAATCATTTCTATGCATTGGAAATCCAAGTTGAATTGGCTCAGATTTATGGGCGCACAGAAGATGAACCACTCCCTATGCTTTCTCCACAGAAACTTTTGAGAAAACGCCAATTATGTGAACAACTTCTCAGGATTTTCAATGTCATCTTACCAGGTACTCCAGACAAGTAGTGCAGCGGTCTAAACTTTTCAGAAATCGAGAAACAATGTAATAGTGTAAATACAAGTAAAAATTTTCACAGAAACTAATCAAATATTGCATGACTCCGGCAGGTAGCACTCTTAGAATTTGCCAGTTTGCAGTTAAAAAAAGTTACCAAATTGGTACTATTAAGTTATTTCCGTACATCATCATTCACTTCAAAAGTGAAACTAAATAGTTAAATGTTTGCCAGGTTTTAATCGTCTCCGAGCTCTCATGCTGTATGAATTACAAGCGGCCGTTGTAACCTTGTCAAAACTGAGACATATGGTCGGGGATATATCGCCACAAATGTACCGAGAAGAACTACAGGTATGAATCCCAAAAACTAAACTCAAGTGTGAATAGTAACTACTGGTTGTACTAGTATAAATCTCTGTTTCTCCGAAAAATAATGGCATCCAATCTATCCATTGAAGATTTCCACAACTACTGTGTATAATTCAAAAGAGGATGAATAGTGTTTCTTGACAATATACTATTCTACCCCTGAATTGAATTATCCGGCTCGACTTTTGTACAGATATGTTCCGAAGTAAGATCTTGCTTAGGAGGTTTTAACTTATGCTCGATTACGTCGAGTTTATTGAGGTATAGCGACCTAAACAATTGAAGTTGAAGAACTAGATGTATGGGTTTATAAGAATTATTCAGGACGAGGGTACCTTCCGTTTAGTCGCTTTGAAACTTTTGAAGAAATTTTAACATATGGGCCCTTAATCGCATAGATCTCTAGCTAAGATAAACGGCTACCAGTTATGACCCCATTGGAGATCAATTACGAGCAATCTTTATTTGTCTGGAGGGATATTGCAAAGAAAGGACTAGTGGGAAAGCTCTCGAAGCTCGAACGATATTGAAATCTTTTTTGAATGTTGAAAAGGAGGAAGTACTAAGAAAGTTATTAAGGTCGTCACACTACTAGGAGTAAGTACTTGGCAGGGAGAACATAAGATGAGTTAGTGGAAAAAGAAAAGTTTTCCTTCTTCTGGATCCAGAAAATTGAAATACTTACATTTAAGCTAGAAAGAAAGTTGACGAAGTTTTATTTCCCTTGGTTTGCAGAGGTGCGTGAAGTGGATGAATGAAGTAATCATGGTTCTATCTTGGGAACCACCCAATTCAATCGAACATCGACGTTCTATGGGAGCTAAAATGGAATTGGAAGACTTGAAAGAACTCTTGGCGTCCACTGAAGAAAAAACCAAAAGCAATTAACCCGAATTCTCTACTCCACTTTTGAAAGAGAATTTTACCACTTGTTAACTTGACGCGGAAATAAAAACTTGAGGTTATACTTATGGAAAAGTTTATTGTGTAAAATTGGTGGATATATGTACACTCTGAAATGGTAAAGTACCTAAGATCTGCCTTGCAACATGACATAGAATCTGGAACTGTATCAAGAGGATTCTGGTTTGATTTTATTCTTCATTAGCGTGCTTTTCCCAACGCATTCGGATTAGGTAGAATGGGTTATTTCAGCACAAATAAAAAACTAATCTATGCCAATTAATAATAATATTATATAGATGCAACTACATCCAATTCTCTCAATAATGCACATAATCATCGTCCTTGCCATAAGCATGCCATGTAACAGCAATTCCTTGAACTTCAGACAATCCGAAGTCTCTCAACTCTGATTGATTCCAGTACATAATTGCTACACAATTATTTATCTGTGAAGTCCAACTGAATGACAGAACCTTTGCGTTTATGGAGTCAACCAGAAGTTTTTCGTTTCTGGTTAATAAGTTCGAGCTGTCATTGTTACCAAGTGCCAACAATACTACATTTTCCGAACTTCCTTTGAAATATTTATTTGAACAGGTACGACAAATAACATCGAGATTCACAACAAAGCAAATGAACTAAAATGTACTGTCGTATTTCGTATAAGATTTTAATAAAACAATCTTCTTTCTTTTTCGAGCCTAATTTTGCATTGTGTTAACTTCCACATTCTGTTATTTAGTCGAAGTTTCAGAATTTTCCGTCTTTTAACAATCAAGATACCCTGTATATAAAATATGATCCAGGGCACACCGAAAAATCAGAAAGAAAAAAAAATCAGAAGACCATGGACTTATCGTTGACTGAGTTAAAAAATTTCATGGGATGAGTGATAAAATTAACTGCGTGAATGAAATGAAATGAAGGCACGTACAGCTCATTTACAAAGAAATAGTGAAGAGTTTTCCCTCTGGGTTTTCCTTGCTATACCGGGCCTGGTCCAAATGGGTAGTACATTTGAGGTTAAAACCTAATATAACATCATTGTCAAAAATGTGAAATTGAATAAATTTACAATACCCAGGCTGAAAAAATCATTAAGTTGATATGCCTTGGAGGGAAATATTTTTTTTTTTTTAAATACAAAAGGTGTGATACCTTGAACGAGTACCTACAAATTGCAAATTAATTGATAAAAATTAAACAATCTTGTTGACTTGAATATCCTCCCCACGCAATTCATTATCAAAATATTATGTCGGAATCGGTGTATAATTAATTTTAAGTTGGTTAGGGTATGAGTTACAAGGATTCCTCCTTCTACAGGGATATTCATAACTGTCTCATTCCGCTCCGATCACGAAGATGGTTGAATTTTTTTTATTAATACATTTTGTAAAGGACTTCATGTGGAATCAAAGCGGCTGTTGATCTTGGAAATTGCTTCAAACTGAAGGCAAGACATTGAATGCCTTTACCACCAGAAAAATAATATTGCTATAATAATATCCGACTTCATCTTTTGAATGAATACTGTGGAAGGTATTACCGTAAATGACCGATTAAAGTTAGTTTTCATGTTTTCTATTGGCAAGGTTTAAATAGAAAATTTTCCAAACCGGATGTCAAATGTTGCTGACCAACGGACTTGACGGGAGGTACAGGTATTGCAACTGCTAATTGCTGTCGCTAGAGTGCCCACAGACAGACAGAGGGACAAGAAGTAATTAATCTCATAACCATAACCCTTCCGACGTAACAGAAATTATTACCTACAGCCAACTAGTGTATCATTGAAATTGAAACATTTCACGTCAGCATGTATTATTCTAAATATGCAATTACACATGCACTAGCTGAACTTAATTTAAGGTTATCTCTAAACAGCGAGTCCAGATAAAACGCAAATACTGGGATACTGTGTAGTACAGTTTACAGTTGTACATATTCCTCAAAACCTTCAAACTCTGAAGTGGGGGACCCATTCTCGGAATAAATTCTCCGCACACAGTATTATTAAACGAGGGGAGTAGAAGGGTTGTCGAGCCCCCCGTCAACATTGATTCATAATCCTTTCCACGAGAAATACTCATAGAACGGGCTGAGGAAGAGTATTTTTACTGGTTCTACAACACAGCAGCAGCACTACTTCACTCGTTCTAGGATTCATTTTTTACAGAACATGGAAAAGCAAACATCCAGCCAGTCATTCCAAGGTTTTAACAATTACATAAGGACAATGCACTGAAAAAAAAGAGGCGAAAACTCTAATTTCTAATAAAACTAGGATATGAAAACACGCAGTAGAGATTCAGAGCAAAAATAAAAATTACCCGTTCAAGTAACGCAGGGTAGTTCGGTCATTTCGGAAATTATACATAGTTGGGTTTGGGTCTCAGGTGAGGTAGTCTGATTGCAAGGTTCAGCGAAGAATCCATAATATCATGACCCATAACGTGAATAATATCATGAAATTCCTGACAGATAGATAGATATTCAATTCCAAAACTTGATACTGGAGTGTGGCTACTAAAATTTAGAATGTGAATCTTTGCCCAAACGTGCAACAAAAGGAAAGGAAAGCTGGTCGAAATGGATATTTTAACAAATTATTAAAGGGTGAGGGGTGTTCCAAAGAATAATCAAAATCGTAGTCCTATGACATACAATGCTAATACTTAATGCTCTTGAATTTTGACCATAATAAATAAAAGCCATTAACTAACTAGAACTAGCTATAAAATTCATTGTATGTGCTCCAGCGACCAAATATGACTCTTTCAAAGCTACATGTTACAGAAAAACATGAAGTAATATTATTATTCACCCACATGGGAATCCAATGTTCTGAGAGCTGTAGTGTTGTAATTTTTGTGTTCACATTTCATTTCATGGACACAGCGTGTCCGTGAGTTATAACCGAGCAAAAACACGGGAGGGGCCAGAAAAGTTGAGTGAAGCTAGACTACTTGTACGTCGTACGTAGGACGATAGAATAGAATAGCCGAGGGAGCAGAAAGGGGAGCTCAGCCCCCTTTACTTCACTCATTACTATAGGAAATGTACCCCAAAATCCCCCTGCATTTTTTGGTTCCCTTTTATGTTTGATGCCTCCATGGATGTGGGTTCTTCCCCCTCTTCTCCCACTTCATGGACATAAATCTAATCATAAATCCTCCACGCCACCAAACACCCAGTCTCTTTCTTCACAACCAACCATTTTATACCCATCTTTTCAACTTACTCTTTAAAAAATATATTCAAAATTAATTTGACAAATTACGTAACCTAATAGTTATTTCAAGGTCGCTGGTAAAAGAAACACGGCGTCAGAACAGAAAGTGAAAAGAAAACTCCACCAGTCGAGTCTTGCTTTCATCGCAAAGTGAAAGTCAGCTGGGAAACTTGAGACTCGCCGACGAGTGAAAAACATTCGGATATAGTTTCCGTAAAACAGGTTGCACTTGCAGGTAATCTGCTCGGGTTTCAAAGATTCTAATTGAAATTATAATATAAGACTACCTCGTTATAAAGTACAACTGATTTGAAATACTCCCGTTATAGCAAAATCCCAATGCCCCGATCGACATTATCATTTCTCACACGTTAAAACTTATTTTGTGACATTAAGATGCGTTTCATTGTAAGCGAAATTCCACACCGGGCTATGCCGTTGTACGCACTATGCACAGGGACCTAGTTTTTGAATGCAACTTAAAGTGTTCTTTAATTTCATAAGCTGCGCTGTGACGAAAACTATTCGGGTTTTAAATACTGTAGAGTGGTTCGTCAAGGACAATTCTCAGTTCACGTGTAGACATCACCTAATGTTTGTAAGTTGCATTGCAATTCACCTTGTGATATGCGAATACATTGACGAGGAGTGTAAAATTCATGTCAACTTCAGTTAGCACAATAACTCATTCTGCACAGAAGTTATGTTGACTTGGCACACGAAATTTTTTCCAATGGAAACGTATACAGGGTGTTTACAAAGTCACACAATTGTTTCTTTATTTCTTGGCGTCGTTACAAAGATTTGTGTCAGCTACTAATAACTACTGCTAATAACACAGGCTACTATTAACCATTTACTTATTTTCCTCCAAAATTGTAATTTGGTTATTAAGCTGACAAAATAAATGCTGAAGAAATCTTGGCTCAACTCAAGAGTATAAACTATAAGGTTCGGACATGGTAATGTAAAATAATTTTTTTGTTGAGAATCCAGAGTTTTTGAGAGGAGAAAGTTTATAAGAGTATAGACGTTTCGGCTATACACTATAGCGATGACGTCACAGGAGAG
>JAQGCA010001354.1:0-18039 GCA_034698945.1 Protaphorura quadriocellata
TGAATGTTTTAGTTGTATGTGGAGAGAAAGAGATAGACATTGGGAGGAAACGGAAGAGAAGCGTCAGTTGCGTCAGGACTCTTGCGTTGGAAGGAACTAGAGTTAAAAGTCCTGAGTAGAATCGACGGATTATTTCTTGAGTTGGATTCTTGTGTATTTGTCTTTGAGATTTATGAGGCATTAGTTTTTCTTGCGGCTGGAAAGTCTTTATTTAATTTACTTTTTAATTAATCCTAGGCCGTGTTAAAGCTACTGTAGGGAATAGACATTAATTATTTATATTAAGTGTTCAAGGATTAATTATTATAATTAATCCTTGTGTGTTTGCGTTTGTCATTTGTGTTTGCACCGTGTGTTTGACTTTGTTGCATTCGAGCATAGTAAGGGTGACATGAGACATTTGGGGTGAATGAAGACCGACACTTGCATGAGCAATACTTGAGTAAGGGCCACTCGATACAAGTCTTAGGGCCACACAGAAGTAGCAGCAGTGAAGGCGTCCTCACATTACAGTACATTTGAAATAAACAATAGAAAAATCTGAACGCCGGGCCAGGTACAAATTCGAAATCCAAATGAGAATAAATCATGGTGCCGGATACTGGGTTTATTAGGAATTATCATAAAATCTGGTCCTAAATGACTGAAAATTGAGGAATTCGTAAGCAAAGCATTGTATTTTAATAAATTACGAAAAACTTGAATCGAAAGGAGTTCCTAGAATCCTTCATGCACTAATTTTAAGGGCTTCTTGTTTTAAAGGAAAATAAATGACATTGACTACTGTCACAATTCAGAGATATAAATCTACAAAGAGATCCTTTAGTGGTCTCATTGTATATGCTGAGAAAGTTGGTGAAATATAAACAACGCTTAAAAGGTAGACCATAGTAACGGAAAAATAAAATAAAATAAAATAATTTTTGTTCAGGAACAACTAATTGTGTTCTCATGGCTCAAAGGCAATTGATGGTTTATTCCCAAGTAGTATGGTCGTACCCCATTGATGTTGTCGAGATGTTTAAAAAATTGAATGGAAAGATTGATAGGGTCTAAAAAAACGGGTTTTTCTGTACCTTGGTTGGACTAATTTTCATTTGTAGGAAGATCGACAAAAAGTCTGGAATGAAGGCCGCGTAAAAGAAATATGTACTCAGGTGTATGCAGTGACATAAAAAGGAGGTCAAAAATCCCTATAAAAAATATTAGTGGGTTTATACTGTGTAGTTAAACATGTGGAATAAATTCATGTAGATATGCTAAAGAGTAAGAAGAGCCATAAGATAAGGCTGGAAAACATGTTAGGTAACAAAATAACAATAGTACGTGCAAAATCTTATTGTGGTTAACTCAAATCGTTAACCAACGTGTCATTAAAGAATTAGCCTTTTTTAAATCAAATTTAATGTGAGACACACAGAAATAATGATTAGTTCCCATTAAAATGAGTAAACTCTGCGTGACAGATGAACAGAGTATTATGAAGAATGTTCTTAGGATTTGATGGTGCACCCTATGAGCACAGATGCACTAACGTTTTTATGTTGAAACCTGTAGCAAATGTACAAATACAAAATAGTCGTACGTTTACTGTGATAAAGTAAACGTTTAAAGTTGATATAACAAGTCATCCAATCGGCTAGCGTTGTACCGAATACCTACGCATTTACTCGGATTAAAGTAGAGTAAATAAATTATCAGATTACCTAAAGAAGAACTTAACGATTCTGATTCACCCTGTAACCATTGCCTTTCATTTGTATATGCTTGGTCACATATAGGGTGAATATCACCAGTCGTAGTTCAGCGCATAGGGATAAAATACCTGTAACGCCTTAGCTTATATTTTGTACAGTACTCAGAACTCTGAGCGTTAATGCCCATATGAAGCTCATTTTCTGAGCGTCAGTACTTGTATGACGCTCGCTAGTGAGCTTCAGTACATATGTGAAAATCGGGATATGAGCGTCAATACTTGTATGTCTTGTTTTACAATCCAGACATATATGAAAATTGTCCGGTCAGAGTTTTTTTTATTATTACTAAAGAAAAAGATAAAACAAAGTGTTGATTGTTCTGGCCATGTAAAAATATTTATGTGCGTACTAACTTAAGTATTGTGACTGTTAGCTGTATGTTTTAGAGTGGATTAATTTTGTGTGTGTTTAAAACATAAAAAAATACTAATGGCTTGGAAAGCACGTAAAACCGTACCGTTCCAGATGAAAAATTTATCTGATATGATTAGTATCGAACAATTTGCCTTGGACCGCTACAACGACGGTTATGGAAAGTGGGGAATTTTATGAGTGACTCCTCCTCCTAACTATGACTGTTGGGGAGGCAGTAATTATTTAGAATTTGAACAAAATAAAAAAAATGATGAAGTGAAATATGTAGGACTATTACGAACAGAAATGCCTGGCATTCCTGGGTTATTTACAGTAGAGGAAGTTGGATACGGATATTGCTCATTAGAAAACTTTCGGAAGGAGTTTGAGTAAGTGTCCTGGAATGTTTTTACTATTTTGGTGTCGACGTGTGAGTATTTGGATTAATTAAAAGACATACACGTTACTACTCTTCTTTAGGGACCAACCCGTATTAACTCAAGACTATTTCTGGAAGGAGAAAAGTATGAGGACTAAGTACATAGAAGCTGTGGTGGGTGGCTACCATGAAAATCAAGGCGATCGTTTTTGGGATCTGAAAACAACTAATGGTATCCTGAATATGTTACCTAAAAAGGAGTACAAATGGGCTGGAATTCTTAATTCAATGATATATTCGGCTGCGCCAGGCTCACCTTTTGCCGGTAAATAGACTACTATTGTATTAATCTTAGGGCATCCAGAAAATATGGAATTGAGTTCTATTGCTCATCTAGCATATGGGAAAACGAAAACTTGCTGTTCATGTTCTAGTAATGATTACCTTACGTACATAGACATTTTGGGACGTGTGTTGCCAGATCTTCAACGTGAATGTCCCGGTTTTGTTCACCATAAGGGAATTTTGGCAACTCCTAACTACATGACTGAACATGGGTGTCAAATGTATAGAACTGATCAAAACGAAGGAGACTTCATAATTACTTTTCCTGCTGCTCATCACGGTGGTGCGATATGAGCTAATAAAATTAGTTGAACGATTATTTGCCAATATTCACACTAATTAAATTATTTCGATAGGATACAGTCAGGGATTTAATTTGGCTTTGAGCACAAATTTTGGGGATACCCTATGGCTTCCACGTTTTCGTCATAGAATTGATTGCATTTGTTGGTAAGGAAAGACACGCTTCATTGTCAATATAAAGAATATGAACCAATGCCGGACTACTTTGGATTATTATTATATTGTACTTTGTATCTATTAGGGACGAAAAAGATCCTGTCACCTTGAAGGTGGTGAAAAAAGTGGGTTATCCACCTTACCTTGATAAGGATGTGTTCGCTAAAACTTTTATGTCAAAATATGAACCGGAGGCCTATAAGAACGTAGAGGCTGACGGATTTGAAGAGCTCAAGGTGGACAAAAGCCCGTTTTGTGGATCTAATTATGCAGAAATTAAATTTACTTGTGAATGTTGTCAGCAGCATTATAAAACAAAAAAAATCTTTAGACGCTCATGTTAAAGGTATGGCGAATAAGTTTTGTACCTGGTGTCACCCTCCCTGGAATTATTTGAATCGACATCGCCATTTAAGAGTTTGTGATCCTTATAAAGAAAGGAATAAAGGAATAAGTGATGTTCTTAAAAGTGTTGTGAGAAATGATCCTGAGGAAACTAATGCCATGGACTAAATCCATACTAAAATGTGGCAGTTATATTGTAACCTGCTAAATATGGCTTATAAACAAATATTGTTTGGATTGAAATCTGTTACTACGTGTTATGGAAAGGACATACAACGGATCTGTAAAATATGTGTGTACTTTCTACATAGTTTGCGTTTTGTATGGTGAAAAATATTGTATGTAGATAATATTAAATATGGATTTAACGAAAACACTTACATGCGCTGTTTGTCTATTTATTTGTTACGGGAGGTTCTATTTATTTTGGACTGAACTTGGTAAGAGAGATGAGCCAAAAACGATTGACGTGCTCAATTAAATAAAAAATAATATAAAGAGTTTATACAACTAGCTACATTGACTAAAAGGAATTAAACGGGAACTAATCGGTTAAATACAGTAATAATAGCGCAGGGCGGCCAATGCTCTTCTCCGTTAAACATGTAAGACGAGAAGGTCAATACGTTCTTCCGCGCATTGTTAACGCAAACAACAAAGTAAGGTAGGGCATATAAGCCAAAAACCTTTGCAAGGGGCCTTACCCAGGAGGGTTGTGCTACTTTTTTAAGCCAAACTGTATAGTAAAAGTTAAACCATAACGAGATGAAAAAATATGAACGGGACACCAGGCATGGGAATCAAACCCTGTCCAAACGCACAGAAAGGGCTGGGACAGTGTCTGTCTGTACTCACATTTTTTAGCATTTTTTATATTTAGTGTCAACGGATTCAGAATTTTCTGAGATGGAACATATTACAATAAAGAAATGAAAAAAGTTTCTTCCCCTGTCGGAAAGTAATTTATCATATTTTTTTGCACACACTTTGTGAAGTAAATATATTGGTCAGACCAGTGTATGAAATATAGACAATTTATTTTGAACGAAACGGAAAACCCAAAATTGAGAAAAAACGTATCTGCTCACGAGGGCATATTTTACGGGTTTTAATGACTAATTTATGAGAGAATTATTGCACACAATAAGATTAAAGCAGTGTTAAAACCTTTTGGAGGGACATCATTTCTGACAATTAGAGGTTCCTTCCCCTGATGGGGGTGGGTTCTTCTCGCTAGACTCGTATATTGAATTCAGTATTACATTTTGTCCAAAGAAGAAGAAAAAGGAAAAATTAGGCATGATCGTTCGTGTCAAATATAAACCTAATTCATGAACTTACTCGTACGGGATTCTCCAATCAGTTTCGAATTGAATTTTGTCTCCAAACTTCCGTTCGGCGATGATGGCTCGAATTCCGTAGGCTCCCTCATTTATATCCGGCGTAAGAGTTGGGAAACTTTTGCTGACGTATGTAAGACAGAATTCTTCTTTCTAACTGTCAACATAATGCTTCAATTTGGCTTGTGCTATGGTCTGATCAGGAACCGTGAGGAAGGTACCAGAAAGCGATTCTGACCAAGTCGAAAAGAAAAATAATAGCAACCCTTTTATTGAAAATGACAGATATTAGCTCAGACTCTAACGTAGGAAACCCATCTCTTGGATAGATGTGGTTTTGATAAATATTTTATGCGCCAACATTTAAAATTTTTCTCCATGAAATTAATTAAGAAAGTTTTGAAAAATTAATCAGCTGAAAAATGTTTTTTGAACACTTCAGCAAAGCTCATTCGGCATGGGTAACATTTATACTTACATATTTAGATATAAGACCAGTTATGTTATTTATTTTTTATTTCAGGACTAAAAATTAATGTAGCTCATGGTGAAGGTTATGTCCTTACACATAGGCTGTCAAAATTACATTTCCTGTGAAGGCTGTGTTCGCAGTGGATGCCAATTCTTAATTAATGGGATAAACCACACGACGACATGCGTCGAAGCGGGAATCACTGGAATCACTGGGTTAGGACCTGCATATCCCCCTAGGGGAAATCGTGACGTGTGCTGAAATTCGCCCTACTCTATCACCTGATCACCAAAATAATTTTCCCTGGTCGCTAGTGGTTTAGACTTTTGTATTGGGTACGTAGTAGGAATCAAATTGATTCTCATATGAATTGCGTAAGATAATTTTGTAATTTAATTTTTTCTAGCAACCGCCGTTGGATTTTTCATTTAGAATCGTCTTAAAGTTTACGAAATTCTTCAACAATGGAATTTCATGACAAGGTTTCGCGCCATTCCCAGTTATTTTGGGACGAACAATCAATTGGAAGAAGGAATTGTTATGGGAACATTTTGCTCACTCATTCCATCAAATCTTGACAACTACACAGAGTTGGTATTACAGCGGGTGCTTTTACGACTGCTATCAAAATATGGCGTAAATGCAGATTATAAATTCTGATTAAAAAACATAGGCAACGATTTTGAAATAAAATCTTTCCAACAATTTTTCAAGGATGACTTTTAAAATAATAAAATGAATTGTTTGACTTCCCAACTAGTCCTTTGTAGTTTGATGAGTCCAGCCTCGTCCAGGTGCAAAATGATTGAACTGTCAGTCTGGAAAAAATACTAAAATGAAAAACGTTATTCGGGAATTTATATTCTGGTGTTCTATTAGCTTTACTAAATTTCTTTAACTAAGTTCTACATAATTTTAGTCAGATGTTATCACTGATACATTTATCTATGTGTCTATTCTAATAACAACATTTTTACAAGTCTTCCCAGACAAACTCTAAGGTGAAAACAAAATCACTTTCAAGTCGATGGCCCACGATTCCAGTAGTGGTTTGTTGTTCCATTGCAGAGCCACTACCTTTTATCTAACCGAATTACGAATGTCGAATAAAATCTACTGTTCGATAATATTTTGATTTTGTGATTGTGATCAGAATGTCAGATTAACGATCAAAACAAGACTGATTTGTACTGCTAGTTCGCTCAATTAATTTATACCGTTGGTACAACTGTAACACTCCAGTTAAAAAATATGATCGTTTTATATTTCAAAAAGACACAGTTTGACGTCCTCTTCAAAATGTAAAACGACAGCATACTGTAGTCTCCTGCAGTGACTCAAGTTGTCAGTGCACAATTGACAACTTTTATTACCCTTTTACACGAGCTCAGAATCGAAGAGACCAAAGTGCCCTATTCTACCACGAGGAAAGAAATTCAGATTCTGAATACAGGTGAAGTTAGCATGTAAATAAAAAAGTAGACGCTTTCATCAAAACTTTTTCAGATAATATCAGATTAGATAGATTAAAAGTAACAAATCAATCGACTTTGGACGGTTATACACATGGTACTAAATAAATTGTAAATAAAATGTATATAAGTTGTTAATAAAATGAAAAATAATTTGTTAATAATTTAATTGTAAATGAAATGGAAATAGAATGCAAATAAAATTAAAAATCGTAATTAGTAAATTCTGATTATTACAATTTGAGATGTAATTGTAATTTTAAATGACACAATAGCTTGTTTTGATCCTGGTTAGTTGAATACATATTCGCGATTGCGACTGCGGTACTTCAAAAAGACGGTGAAGATTATTACGGCTGCCAGTAGAATGAGAACACTCACTCCTGGCAAAGAAGTAATATTAACTGAATTAAATCGCCAGATTGTTACCATTTCATCCCTCATTCCCTCAGATTTCCGCTCATACGGTAGAATTAATATAGTTAACGATGAAATTACATGGTAATTCGAACTTCATTTTGATGGTCGCTTTTTTACATAAGTCATTTTCTCAAGAAGCTAATCCGAAAAATAACCAACACAAAATCTTCACTTACCAAAAATGAAAGATATCTCACTAGCTGTGAGTACGTGGACATTTTCCCTCGTTAATATTTGGTGGGATTTTGACATCTTCCTCCACCTTAGTCTTATTGACTTTCGGTGGGATTCTGTATCCAACATATCCGAGACATTCTTCGACTGTTGTTCGCCGTTTTACGGCGAATTGGCGCATTCGGACATGCATGTAAGGCGGCCAGCATAAATCGTCCTGAGTAAAATTCCGATCCATTTCCATAAAAATGCACTGGGCAACGACACATGATTCGCAAATGAAAAAAAATGGCGAAGACTCCCCCACTAAAAATTAAAAAAATACGATTAATATTTACAAAATCCGAGAAATTTTAAGTTCGAAATTTCTCAAAATAAATTAAAATCAAAAAAGATTAAAATTTAAAAAAAAATCGAAATTTGGAAAACGTATTTTCAAAGCTATGTCAAAAATCAATTCGGATTTCCTTTTCAATTTTGAATTTCATTTAATTCTTTTCCTTTTAAATTTTTTTTTTAGATTTTAAATTTTATTTATATTGAGACATTTTGAACTTATAATATTTCGGATTTTTTAAACATTTTTTTGCACTGGCGCCAACAAACACTTAAGTGAGTTTGCGACGCGCCAATTTCAAAATGGTCTAAGACGTATGAAACGCCCTGTATAGCTTTGTATTTAGCTTATGCCAATAATAATTTATCTGTACAGGCAAGATGGCGAGTAAGCAAAAAAAAATTAATGTTACACATTAATATTATAAAATCATAACATTTGATTTCAAGATTTTTTTAATATAAGACATTTTATTGTACCATCACTTTTGAAAACTGCAAAGTCATTGGGCAACACATTGACGTCCACGTTAAGAATAAAGCAAGTCCATGACCTTTACCTCTAATGTATGAGGTTCCAGCCAAGAACGCCACATTTGTCCGTCGAACAGATGCAATGCCCTCCATTTCCAAGTTCATCACCGAAGGTCTCAATAAATGAGATAATTCTCTAACTGCAACAATTTATATTTTACTGCATAGACTCGGAGGAGTTGGAAAGACGAGTCTTGCTCACAACTTTGTTTGGAAGTCGATCGGAACGTCTGGGACGTATTTTAAGGCAAGAATCAAAAGTGCTATATGGCTTGGTGCTGGAACCAGAGATGCACTTGTTAACAATTACATTGAGTTGGGTGAACGTCAGAACGTTTTGGAGCGTGAGTGTGACAAAGAAGTCTACTCTGTTGTCAATGCCAAAAGCGTACTAGATTAGATTACTGCACAAAACTTAACTAACTTGTTTGTGTTCAACAATCCCGGAAAGTATGGAGATATTAAGGATTTGGTGACTGTCGGGATTACTGTTGTGATTTTTACTTCAAGGTACACCGAGAATTTTCCAAACGGCTGTCTCACTATACCTGTTGATTGTTTTCAACCATTGAAGCTTCGAATTTCATGAAACAATTTATACCGGAAGCTAAATACGTTGAATCGGATGCTGAAACATTTACAAAAACCTTAGGCCATCTTTCGTTAGCTTTAGCTCATGCTTGCGCTTATATTAAGAAATCTCGAGGACTGACCATTTCAAATTATCTACGCTTTTACACAGTTAGGAAGGAAAGACTCTCTTTACTAAAAAAGAAAGGATTACCAGATTATGCAGAATCAGTTTACATAGCATGGGTTATTACAATGGATGAATTACCAGAAGAGGCCAAGGACTGGGTTCATTTATGTTCTTGTTTTTACAGTGAAGCGATTCCAGGATTTCTTTTGCAAAGTTTCATAAATAGACATAAACCAGCATCTGAAGCTGCTGATATCAACAAACTCTCTAGAAGAATTGCAATTTTCTCTAGAATTTTATGACGTGCAGGGAGATCTGGAAAGTTATTCGTTTGCAAGAGTACATAGTTAGAATCAGTCTATGACATTCCATAACCTCGTCAAGATGTGTGCCGGATGAAATGGGACCCGGCTGAAGCCAAACGGTACTTATACTTTGCCGTAGATCTGATTTGTTACGTTTACCCAGAGTCTGGAGGTAAACTAGAAACAAGTGTTAGAAAACGTACACTAATTTCACAATTTGAATCGCTCGTAAAACTGTTACAAAATACGGAGTCCGAATTGAATGTAACTATTCCGAGTGATTGGGTGTTCAACTCGACAGTTCTTTTAGCTCAGGCATACGAAAGCTGTAGAAATTCGAGTGGTTCAAAGGAATATGCGGAAATACTTTTCCAGATGGAACGTAACAATAAAATAGAAATGGATGGCAGAGAAAAAGCAATTGTCTTCCATCTTCTTGGAAATGCAAATGGTGCCCTAGGTTTTGAAAATAAGAGATATGAGTGTTTGCTAGAAGCAGTACGACACTTCATCCACCGCTGTTTGAACCTTTTCACGAAAACCCAGGAATTGCCAGCCTTAGAATCCAATTGTATTTGAACCTCGGTGCAGTGAATATTTTTAAGGGAGACTGTGGAGACGCCGGAAAATTGTTCCTTTGTGTATTTGAACAGAATTCGTCGGAAAAAAATGGATGACATGAGCAATCGCCATGTCTCACATTTTGTGCGTTAACGAACTTAGGGGCTATCCACTCGCGTACAGGTCAATATCAAAAGGGACTAGAGGAAATCAAGACAGGGTTAGAAATACATAGTCAAATAGGATATGATTCCACACATCCTTGGTCACTGCAGATGATGTTGTTCGAGGCGAAGTGGCGTCTTGGAATTTCTCCTAGTGTACACCTAAACTTAATATACAAAAAATGCATAGTGGACGAGGATTTTGAAAATGCAGGAGCGATTAGAAAGCGTCATGGTATGGAATCTCAAGCGAATAAAGATCTAATTAATGCAATTAAATACTTCGAGGAAGGTGTTGCGCATTTTCGAACTAGAAACTCGAAGAGAAAAACCGTAAAAAGTTTATCGGATACATCTGAAGCTATCTGCCATCTAGTATACGCGTGTATTGCGTCGGGAAACCTCGTCAAAGTAGACGAGGCTACAAGATTTCTTGAGGAACAACTAAACTCTTTTCGGAACACAAATCCAGACTCAGACGGTCGTATTATTGGCGCCACCATTTTATCTCATTTAGCTGCCGCAGCTAGGATGCGAGGCCAATTGGGAAAGTCATGGGATCATGTGAGACAAAGTTTTCGCATGTCATTAGACTTTTACTCTTTGATTTGGGGAGAATAGAGATGAATTGCTAGGATTCTTGAAGGAATTTCGTTTCAGCTATGGCTTCCATGAGATATGATAATGAGTTCATGTCTCAATTACTTCACGTAGCATTTGTTTTCGAGAATTTAGCTATGCAGATCAATGGAAATCCGAAGACAGCAATTACACATTTGTACGAGTCTAAAGAAGTAAGCGTGACTCAAAATCATCCCAACATCAAAATATATAAAGAGTTTGGAAATGCTCGTACGAGAACCACTAAATTACCTGAAGATGGTTTCTAAATCCAAACTATGGGCAAGGATGTTGGGAGTTATATAATCAATTTACTTGACGATATTAATACGGATTTAATTGCAATCAATTTTTATTGCCCTCCTTAATAGGGTAGGCAGGGCTAATTATTCCCATCGGGCTAATTATTCCAACTTTTTGTAAAATTCATTGCTCACTATACCACAATGTCATAAAAAAATAAGAAATTGGAACGGACCGGGAAACCTCACGTGTATCACCGGCAAATTCACTGCCGCTAGTTCTTCAACTCCTCAAAATTGCAAAAAATCAAAACAAGATTTTCTAAAAATGTGGGTGACCGCCGCCTCCCGGTCAACAATTTTATCACTTCCGGTGGTAAGAAATTGTGAAAATTCTGTACCAGGTTACGACACATCCATATTTTTTTTGATTTCTACTATTCTTCGTAAAACTTGAACCAACTTACTTTTTGTCATCAGATTTTAACTATTTTCATAATTTTGATAAAATCATCCAAATTTGGAAAAAAGAAAGAACGGGCTAATTATTCCCACGACTTTTGGGCTAATTTTTCCCTACCTGTCACGTGATTAAGCCTAGATTTACATAATTTTGGCCCCAAATTCAAAAAGTGGTTCTCGGGAACCGGGCTAATTGTTCACACAGTATGTAAACAGTTGTATTTTAACATTACCGGGAAGCAATGGAAAAAATTAGCCCGGGTATGGAATAATTAGCCGAGGGGTGGGAATAATTAGCACAGATCTTCATTTTTGCACCTCGTTACCATGGTTACATAAAATTATTGTTTTACTGAGGTTAGGAGAGGTTAAAAATTTCAAGAAAATTCATTCTTGGAGAAGATTGCATACTTGATGAGTCCGAATCCATATGTTCATATAATACGAGATAACGACTCAGGGAATCACCCAGGCACAAAAGTGGGAATAATTAGCCCAGCTTACCCTATAATCTCGAGTGTCCACCAGTATCTACAAAATGGTGAGCGCGTGTATTATACATTTCTAAAATTGTTGGAAAATTCTGAGATTTTCTCAAAATTTCATTGGTGTTTAGAAGTTGTAATAACCCGGTTCCTCAAGAATATACCATTGGAATCAAATTGTTCCCGAAAGTAAAATAATTATTTGCTCGGAAAGAATAAGTCAATTTAATTCCTTTATTTGATTAATTTAATTTTCATTGATTCAAGCATTAAGTGGACGAGTGGTTTTGAATTAATTATTTGACTGGTCAATTGATTGAATGTCTCTAAAAAATTAAATCCTTTTAATTTTTTCAGGTTATGGATACGGAAGATAGACTCGGGCCACCACTACAACCAACCTTTCCCATTACGAACGAGCAACTCAAAATTAAGGCTGCCAGGTAAATATTTCAGGGTCTATAATTTTATGACAAAGATCTAATTTCGGTGCTAGATATGAGTTTAGGCGAACAGAATGCTTCGTCATTTCAAGAGAATCCTCCAAATCGTGAGATAAAAACAGCAACTTATTCAACCTTGTATACATGTATACCATAGACATACCATAAACGAGTGTTCGTTTTAGTTTCACTGACTGGAAAGTACATTTACTGAATTTCAACGGATAAAATTGGCTTATCTTATTAATTGGCTCATAATATATTTGTGGACACTAGCCTTTCATTATTAGAATAATTAGGCAACATTGGTGAAGGTCTGGCCAGCAAAAGTGGTACGGTGTGGCTTTGGAAATACGATTGGCAAGTGAACCGAGGCAAGCTCTCTCTTGGCCTCGCCTGCAGATTTATAAATCATGCAATCGAAATTCAAGTATATATCATAAGTCCAATCTTTCAGTTCTAGATTCTAGTAATACATAGGTGTGTAATTAAGGCAATAATGCCAGGGATTTCCAACGGCGTACATTTCCCCGAAATGTTTGGGCACCCTTCATTCCAGAGTCACCATAAGCTCTGCATTGACCGCACGACTGATTAAAATTAAACTTTGCACAGTGCTCAGCTTTGACCTCCAGAATAATAATAAAACGGAGACATTGACCTGTCATTCATTATTATCCAAAAGGAGTCATTCAAAAGGAAACTGGGACTGTGATGAATGCATTTAACATTTTCATCTAATTCGGAATTGTCCGTGATTCAACGTTATCTTGGAATTATTGATCAGGATGGAATTGTATTCTCACACTAACAGTCAGTGTGTTCGGTCAGGAGTCAGGAGATTGCATTCCAGTGCCTTGCAGGAGTTTCCAGGTCCAAGGGCTCACGGTCACACAGAATACAAATAAAAGTCAGTTGAACCTTTCCTGGCATAAAAATGAGCGAGTCTGACTATGAACTCTATAATGAGTATTGCAAAAATTCATATTTTCTTTAATAAGGATGAGTTCAAATTACGATTCCGTAACTGAGTTCGACCCGGGTGAACAATAAAATAAACCTAACCTTGGAAAGTTGGAGTGTGGGTTCAAATTTGTGGCAATGGCCAGACTATGGTTTTAATTAGTACTTTGGTGATTGACCTAACAACCGTTGTTATAATTGCAATTAATTGCTTTCGGAAGTACAATCTGTAATCTGTTATTTAGTTAGCTCTTTTTTTAAATTTGCGTCTGTAATTGAATACACATTGTATTCAATTCATGTCACAACTACCTAAAATGTTGACCAATTAATGCAAAGAAGTGTATTCAAAGTTAACACACGTTAATTAAATTCAGCTCTTCAAATTTGAGCGTGTAATTTTAATTGAATTTTTAATAATTTCTCTCCATTTATTTTTGCTGCTTGTAATTTTAATTGTTAGCAGTTTCTTTCGATTGCAATATCTTTGGTTTGTTTTTTTTTTGTTTTTTTATTAGAGTGCGTTAGACCTGCGTTCACACATACTAGGTATGCTTATTGATCGTCTCATGAGTCCTGCACGAGATGTTAATATTTACAATTACAAATCCAATCAACCCAGAGCTTACAAGGAAATATAAGGCATATTCAGGTTTGTTCGTGTATTGGCAACGGTCACACATAGAATAAAAATAAAAATCAGTTGAACCTTACCTGGCATAAAAATGAGGGAGTCTGACTATGAACTCTACAATGAGTATTACAGAAATTCATATTTTCTTTAATATTGATGAGTTCAAATTATGATTCCGTAAGATAACTGAGTTCAACCCGGGTGTACAATACATCACAAAAATAAACCTAACCTGCTTGGAAGGTTAGAGTGGGGGATCAAATTTGTGGGAATAGCCGGACTATGATCAATTACGTTGCTGATTGACCTTAGAACCGTTGATATAATGACAATTAATAGCTTTCAGAATTACGGTCGGTAATTTGTAATTGAGTTAGTTTTATTTTAATATTTCGTCTGTAATTGAATATGTATTTTGTTCAATTTCTTTCACAACTACCTAAAATTTGACCAATTAATGCAAAAAAGTGTGTTCAAAAGTTATCACACGTTAATTAGATTAAGCAATTCGAATTTTAATGTGCAATTGAAATTTCAATCACAATTATCAATCACGTATTTGTATTTAATTTCTCTTCATTCAATTTTGCTCGTTATTACTCTAATTGTGAGCAATTTCTTTTGCTTGCATCATCTTCGGTTTGTTCGCGTATTTGCAACTACAATTAATTACATTCAGGAATTAGTGTGTAATTTTGATTCCAATTAATTATATCTTGAAAGAAATTGTCTGTCAGAGTTTCACTTCGACTATCATGTGGTGGAATAAACTATAATTATTGTAAGATATGCCAATAATAGTCAATCTCAATATTGGATGCAAATGGAGTGTGATTGACATTCAATGTTTTTTTTCAAATTAGCATGTAAGTGTGGACGTGGAGTCTAGGAGAGAATTCTACATTCAGAGTAATGGTCACTGTGTTTCGGTCATGAGACTGCATTGCATTGGTCTGCACGAGCTACCAGTTCGTTTCTCCAAGGGCACAGAATAAAATGAGTTGAACCTTTCTTTATCTCCATCGGAAATACTTTCTGACGAGGGAAGAACCCTCGATGCAACTCATCGAATCAGTTCCAGACATTTATCCGGATAGTTGGATCAAATGAGAAGATCAAATATTCTTTGTCATGAGGTTAATCATAATTATAAAAATCGACTCATAATTTTTGTTTGAACAAATAACTGAGATCTTTGAGTTCTTTTAGGTTCTATTGCTGAAGTATGACCAATGACTAGAGATATAATTGTAATGTTTGGTCACGCATCTAGCCCGTGTAGATTCCTGTGACCGATGCAGTGAGTTGCAGCTGCAGGAGTTCCCTCGTGAAGTGGAACTAAGCAGAGGAAGCGACGGTCAGTTCATTCCTCGTCTCAGTCCAACGAAAATCAGTCACATCACAAATCTCACTCACTCTACTTTTACACAAACAGTCTTTCCCGGTTTTTCAAAATTGTTCAGTTTTTAGTGCCAGTTTCTTTTTAGTTTCAGAATGAGTTACGACGTGCACACACTGGACGGGTACGATTTCTACAGTCGACGGAAGTGGGAGGAAATGTGGAGAAGTCTCTTCGGAATCTTCAAACAAGAAATGAAGGACGCGAGGACTCGAATCGCACGCCAAACCCACCAAAAGTTGATGGCACATGCGGAGAAACAACTCATCCCAATGTTACTCGGTACGTATCGATTAACACTGACGAATCGTCTCAATTAATAAGGTAGAATTGAAAAAGAAATCTGTATTTATTTTAGAAAAATTGACGTATGAAGTTGACGTTGATGACACGAGAGAGGCGCGACGTTGCGGGAAATGTTTAATTTGGATCATTAGTCTTTTTCCACATTTTGAAAGACACGTGGCTGATCATGACCGACCACCCAAGCCTCGAAATCACAAATGCAATACTTGTCTCAAATGCTTCACCCGAAGGCATCATTTGATTGCACACATTCGAATCCATACTGGAGAAAAGCCATTCCGTTGCGACGTTTGTCAGAAGACATTCGCTGTAAAATGTGAGTAATTTGAATTCACAAACTCTGTTCGCCATCAAAGTTTGTTAAGGTGAAGTCTGAGAAATGCAGATGGAGTGGGTGTCAAAAGAATTTTGATTATCAGCGGATAAACACAGACAGGAAATGAAGACCGAGGTTTGTCTGAGACTATGGAGTGGAAGGCGAGACTCTGCTAATGGTTTCGGAAATCCGTCTTCATTTAATAACTTTAATCTTCTTTCAAAAATTCTGAACTTTTCGGATGGTTCTAGATTTCAATACTAATTGACTGTGTTCAATTTCATGAACTGCGATCGCCCGCAATTCAAAACCAGCATTCCATCATTCTTCAACTCGAATTTGTTTTGTTTCTTTTCAAAGGGAATCTCACGTGTCACATGAGGATCCACACCGGACAGAAACCCTTCAAGTGCAGATTCTGTGCCAAGCGATTCCGTCACTCAAGTGAGTATATAAATTAGAAACGTACAAGTTGAGTCTCCACAATTCCTTCCTATTCTCCACTTTAACTTTGAGTATAATTTAACATAATGAGCCTCTTTTGAATGTTACAAGCATGGCACATACAATTAACTTTTCAATTTGTGTTTCTGAATAGGCACTTTGAATATCCACCTGCGAATTCACTACAACATTCGTCCATTCAAATGTCCTCACTGCTGGAAACGATTCAGCCAGAAAGGTCAGTTTCTTCTCTTGACCTTGACTCTATTATTTCGAACAGAAGGCCAAAATCCACAATGTCGAGAACTCAATTCTTAATTGAATTATTATTAATTTAATCCCTAGGTAATTTGACCAGACATCTCCGTCAGCACACGAAGGAACGGCCGTACCACTGCGACGTTTGTGGAAAAAGGTTTATGCAATCTGGTAAATCACAAATATTCCTTGACACTCGAATATTTATATCTGTGAACCGTATTGGTGGAATTAATTCTGAGTGAATGTCGTTGTAGGTGCTCTGACTGCACATCGTCGTGTCCACACGGGAGAGAAACCCTACACGTGCACGGAGTGTCAGAAGTCATTCACCCAGAAGTGTACAGTTGAATACTACTAATTGTGTTTATT
The DNA here is from genome assembly GCA_034698945.1 of Protaphorura quadriocellata. Lineage (NCBI taxonomy): Eukaryota > Metazoa > Arthropoda > Collembola > Poduromorpha > Onychiuridae > Protaphorura > Protaphorura quadriocellata. The sequence continues at coordinate 17,063 of JAQGCA010001354.1, forward strand.
TTTCTTGTATTAATTACACTTCTTGTCCAGGTACTTTGACTCGTCACATGGTGGTGCACACTGGAGAGCGGAACTTTCGGTGCACATTCTGTGACAGGACATACACACACGGAAATGTTCTCCTGAGACATCAGAAGAAGGAACATTTCTCCGGACCCAACAAAACAACAACCTACTCCAAAGTCATGGACTCTCTTTAATTATCTTCTCTGATTTAATCAACGACCTTTCAAGTTTGTTAGTTTTTCATTTAACCAAACCGGTTTTCTTTAACGCATTTTACTCCGATGTAAATATTGTTTCTAATTTCATTTTTTTTCTTCCGGTACAACTTTTAATTCCATTGATTAGAAGAATACAAATTACGTTTAATGACACTCACAATTTGCCACACATTTTGTCAAAAGGACAAGCACTTGTAACATTTCCTCTCCGCTTCATTTCCCACGCCAACGCAACTTTCTTTTAGCGTTTCCGTTCCAGCTATTTTTACAGTAATATTTTAAAAATTGTGATGCATAGAAAGGAAGATTGTTAATTAATTATCAGTCCGATTGTTGACAACAATGCAAACTAAATTCTGGACCATAATAAACGCACTTATTAACGAGCTAATACCGAAATGAATGTGATGGATTTAATTCTGACTGGATTCAAAGTCAACACTCGAACTGCACGTCAAGTTGGGGTAAAATTTGGGTTGAGATGAAAAGGACATTTCAGAACTTTGAATCTTTGTGTTCATTCTGTCTGGAAATCCACACTTAGGTTCGAAACGAATCCCACTTTAAACAGTAAACGCTCGTGTAAATCGGTGACCAACTTCCAATCTTAATCCGAGTCTTAGACCTAGTCCAATCAAAAGAACCAATTTTAAAATTATTTCAATTCTGCTTTATGCAAGGTGACCAATATTTTAAGAAGCCAAAGTAGGACATTTCTAAAAATTCATTTTATCTACACTGAATTTATTTTTT
>JAQGCA010001355.1:0-18032 GCA_034698945.1 Protaphorura quadriocellata
AGCACTGAACAAATGAATCACTGTTTTAATTACTAGCAAGTCCAAATGGTAATCCTTAGGTACACTGGAGTGATAATTATTGTTCAGAATGACTCAAAGAACAAAGACGAAATTGTTATTTCTTAAAACCCCATGATGGGATCCATAGGACGCTTTCTTTGATTTCTCCGCTCACCGCGACATTTAATTTAATGTTAATCACGTTTTGAATGAGAAACTTGGTACAATCATTTCATTTCATTTGTACTGGATGCATTGGGTTGAGTGAAGAACAATATTTGTCGAAAGGTACACCTCAAACCATTTGAAATAAATAATACTTTGTCTACCTCTGCGGGAGACCCCCTACTGTTCTCTCCAATTAGATTCAAGTTCAACTTCAATAATGACACTAATAATATCACGCATTACACAAAGGAAACAAATAATAATGAGTCTCCACACAACGCAAATGCAATCAGTCCATCCACACAAAGGATCAACGCTTTGAAATAAAGTAATTCAAAAGAACTTGTTCAAATGCCCGGTGGCCCAGAAAGATTCCTGTGGATATTACAACAACGCTCTGAATCTTGCCTCGAACCACAAATTATTATTGTTCTCAAGAATAAATTAATTATAAATACTTTTAGTGTGGACCATTCATTATATGACTATTTTTGATTTCATTTCGGACTTCGGATGGAGTCGAGAGTTCAAGATGAACTTCAATCGTATTCTGTATTCTCAGTACATACAGCAGCCTGCATAGTGTCAACTTTTGGATTGGATTTTTATGTCAGTTCACTTAATCTGTGAAACATTAGCAAAATCCAAAAAAAACAAAACAGAATACTTGAAAAAATATGTAATTAGCAAACAGTATATACGAATAGGTGTTTGCTATTTTATTCACTTTACATATCGTCGCATACATTGTGAGTTAAAATCATTTACATGCCTGATACCACAGCTATTAATTTGTAAAAATATTGATTCGGGGAATATGATGGAAAATATCATTCAAATTACTAACTCTGCTGAATTAGTCACACTGGCTTGAATCACGTTATTTACAAACAATGCCGGAATGAAAATGGCTGTATGACGTTGGTAAAAAGAAATTACTTCACGCTTTACAAAATTTTTGAGAATAAAAGCATGTGAGCATATTAAAAATTAATTTAAATACATTTTGCAATTGTACAGGTAGGTCTGAATAAAATTGAGACGGTCTAACATTGAAGTCAATTCTCCCTGAAGTACATACTAGTGGTAGTTAGTCTTATTTGAAAATATTATATTATTTTTGATTTCAAATATTAGGTTGACGAATCTAATATACGGGGTATCCAGCAGAAAACTCACATTGTTTGAACATATTTTGACGTAGCTACAAGAAATTATGTTTCGGTTAGATTTGAATTATTGATATATTCTAAGAATTTATTTTATCAACTTAAACCATAAAAACTAAAATCTTTCGGACAGTGGCACCCATCCATAAAACCAAAGGTAGCGACATGCCACCCTAACAAACAAAATTGAGTTTGTTATTCCAAAATTGGTGCTACTACGCTAATGGAAGCCCATCTCTCCTTTAGCACCAATTGATGACGTCATCGGTCATGAAGTGTATGCCTCCTGTACTCAATACTTTCAGGTTGCTGCGGGAATAGGACCACTTCTTTGGGGACTCAAATTCCGCAAAATTATCCCCAATTGTTTTTGTTTGTGAAGCATGTCGTTACCTTTAGAGGAAATTGTCAAAATAATTTGCATAAAACTATCAATATTTCCAATCTGACCGTAACACAATTTATTGTAACTACGCCAAAATATGATCAAAGAATGTGCGCTTTCTGCTGGATACCCTGTATATTCGTCAACTTAATATTTTCTAATAAGATTAACTACAGTTCAGGGAGAATCAAACAATGATTTCACCGTTTTTATCATGGCTCAGATTGGTAAAGAATTTCTGAAATTCGTGTTTTCAATTGAATTGACAACGGCTGTTACATACGACCGTTCGCGACTTCGAGATAAATTGACACTGGAAGCTGGATTCTGTTAAATTTTCACCCATCTCCATGTGTGTTTGAACTTAACCCGACAATGAAAACTTAAGTCCACACATATTTCAATTTTCGTGAAATATTTGAAATAATAATTTGAACTGCCTTGTACAAATCACGATACTGTGAAGAAAAATGAAGAAATAAAACCCTTGCCAGAAATTCTTTACTCAAAAGTAAGCCGTAGCCTGCAACAGGCCCGGACTGGCCCAATGGGCGATAGGGCGATCTCCAAGTGCGCCCCTACAAATTTAACATTATTAGCACGGAATTAAGGCGCCCTTTGTCTCATGCCACTAATGTTAACTGCCAACGGCGCCCCTGAGCTGCCAGTCCGGGCCTGGCCTGCAATGAACTTTACCTCCCCGGCCATAAAATCTTTGTATGAATGATTACTCACATAAATTAGCCACATTTCAAGGGTAAGGAGTTTCCCCTTAATCCGTTAAATGCTGAATTGAGTTTGAGTTTGGGAGTTGCCGTACGTTATGGAAGACAAATGTCTGTGTAGGGAAGAATGCGTGCGAATCATAATTAGGCGTATAATTGAAAGGGTGGAAGGTAGGTGTGCTAGAATCTGCATCCAATGACTGGGTTATTTGATGGTTACAATTTTATCTTATTCCGTGATACTAAGTGGGATTTTAAAAACGAGAACTTCTAGCGACGGACGAGAAAATTATTAAGACTGTAGATCAGAAATGCCTAGGTGGAGTACTATATCTATTATTCATAGAATAGTATGTTCAAAATATTAATTGAAACAATTATAACAGGATTAGATGCGGATCGACCTTAAGGCTACACCTACTAGACGACCAGAACAACTTATTGAGTTTAAATTCGTTTCTTGAACTGATTAAAATGTTATGTGACGGAAGCTTATATCATGTGTGTATCGAATTTCTTTATATTTCACCTGTATATTTCATATAAAAATTGAAACAACCCAAGAAGTGTCTCAAAGTATCTTGCAAGCAAGGATGACCGATTTGTCGGTTTGTAGATGATTTACGTCTAGAAATTTTTCACACGTTTTCGTCGTGTACATTCCAGCATAATTTAATACTACGACCCCATGAAGGTTATATTAGATCTAGTAATGAGGAATTAAAAAGTAGTGTAGACTGGTCTAATTTTGACCAGTGTGCTAAAAAAAAGTCCACTTTAAAATTCGAAAGTGGCGCGCAATATCCGAAAACATGTATTCTGCGTAGACTCCTCGGCTACAGTTACAATTCACCCAAATCCCCGACGAATATTTAAAAAAAAATTTAACTTTAAAAATCGAGGCCATAATTATTGTGGCACCTCTCGTGATGCGGGTGGACAAAAACAAGAAAGTACAATTCCTGAATTTACATTCGCACTGTGACTCCGAACTTAAAAATATTTTCCTTCCTTACCAGATTTTCAAATTGTGTGAACATTTTCAAAAAAACTGGACCCATAAGGTGAAAAACTAAACCGTGTCCCAAAATTAGCGGAAGAAAGGAAATTTAGCCAGGGCGCCCATGCCAAACAATGCTTTCCAAAATGTGATAATTTATTTTACCTAAATTAAATTATTTATACATCGGGCACGTGTCCCAAAAATGAACTCCTCCTGATTGGATTACGCCTAAATTCGGACGTGTTTCCTAAAAATGACCACCACTTTTAATACGCTACGGCTACATCTGGTTCGGCGCGTGTGCTAAAAATTACCACCACCTCAATACATTACGCGGTCAAAATTGGGACACTAACTTGCGGTCAAAATTAGCACATAGAAAAAACGGGTGGTCAAATTTGGGTCACGTGGTGGTCAATTTTGGGACACGGCTTCGTTTTTCGGGGTTTTTCAACTTGTTGTTTATTGTTGCCCGTTGCCATTGGATACCGAAAGAGGAAAATTTCGAAATAATTTCATTTCGTACCTAAGCACACACCTATGGATTCAAAGTTCAACAATGTCAGGTTTAGTGTTTCCGACCCTCTGGAAGCTTTCCCAGACAAGTGGTCAAAATTAGCCCACGCTACCCTAATATTTTCTTCGATGACCATATGCACCTTTCAGTCTAATTCACTTTTACATCTGAAATGGATACCCTGTTAGTAGTAGTCAATTTCCACTATTAAGCATTCTATTGTGCGTCGATGAAAGAATCCAGGCATATAGCTAATCGTACAATGTACATTATGAGTAAATGATGATGTTTAACAAAATAATTTTATGTATAAAGCAAAAACCGGTACACATTTTTACAACTCAAGAGGTGTCCTGATGAAAATTTCATCAAAATATGCTTGGAGGGATAAGACGTGAATGAAATTAATGTTTAGAAGATTCTGACGATTATCCAGAATTTTATGAGTATACGAGTTCATAGCAAGGCGCTTAGAATTAGCTGGAGGTTTCTAAAATTTTACTGCAGTGTGCTGCAGATATGCATCTTTTAGTAAAAATTACTATTTTTTGGTAAACAAATTATTAGTAAGACGAGACATTCGCTTCGCATAAATATACAGTCCAGCCGTTATGTCCAATTTATGTAGACCCCCTACACATTAGACAATTCGAGGATGTGGAATGACGTTTGCAATTATACTGAATTGGTTGCACGGTGGAATTGAATAGATAAAAAAGGTTCGGTCTCGGCACGGTGTGTCATCATTCTATGTATGTATTATTTCTGCCGCGTTGCGTTGTTGTTACTGTTAAAAAAGCAGTACCCGGGGAAAATACATAAATAACACTCGTCTTTTCTTTTCTTTACATTGAATAATGGAAATTGACTCTCTCATGCTGAGAAAATCAACTGGAGGATCAGGTAATGTACGAATAGGAACAGTAGCAACAATGGGAGCCAAAAACACTATTCAGACTCAACGCACGCTTTAAATGGGCGGAAATTGGAATTCATTTCAAAGCTGGACTTAAAGTGATGAGGCGCGTATATCGTTGACTTCCTTTCCTAAACAGATCAGAACAATGGTCCGGCCACACAAATGAATACTCTCAGACAAATCCACGCATCATTGCTGAATCTCAATTTTGTCGAACAATGAGATCTCGAGAATCTTGCATACCGGTTGGTGATGCATGCAATCAATTCACGGCTCGATCCAAAATAGTGTAACAATTGTTTGGACAGTTACATTTCATGTCATCACTTTGCTCGGACTTACTAGTGGGAACATGAATAAACAGTTGAAACTTGAGAGTTTAATCTTGTTAATACAAAAATCAATTACGCAATCGCAATACCATGGATTTAATAAAAATAAAAGAATTGCAGCCAGACGACCATTACCCTATTAAACTTTCAACCGTACCTCGTTCCTGAATTAATTTTACAGAGGGATCATGCAGAATAACCCAAAAAATTGTAATGAGACGATTTCGAATGAAAGATTTTCATGGCATAATTACAATTTAAACTGTGTCCAACAAGAACTATCAAAATTTCTGTCTGAATAGATTGGATAAAGTGAATGCTATGAAATGACAATATGTATTAGTAATTCGTAAAAGTTTCAAGTGCGCTGGAAATTGTAGTGTTCGTGCCAGAGCAGTTTAGAGCTACACAGACAATTATGACAGTGAGATATCCTGAGAGCCTTCGAGATATCGTGGTCTTTAAACCGGTTAACCCTTAGAGTATATAAGAACAATATTATATACAATATTATTAAAAACTCTATGGGTTAACCTTCCCGATTTTTTTAAACTTGGAAATTTTACAAATCCGTGGAACCAATAAAATCATATTATGAGTCTGGAAGTTTTTGATGGCCGGTAGTTCAACTCAGGGACGTTAGAATAATATCATTCGAGATGATACCAAGTAAGGTATGAGTGTATGCAGAGTCTGTAGTGATGAATCTGAAATGAAAACTAATTAAAACCTTGCACGTTACATTGCAGTCTTTTAAAAATCAAATAAGTAGAAATCATGTACACGCCCAGCCAACAATAAAAAGCAAGTATGGTGCAATCCAATGATAAAGCATTCGAACACCAACAACGTGTCATTATTGTTTTTGTTACTCCTTCCATCTTGTACACCAATTGACAAGATCCCTATTTTATAGAGTTGCCGACAAATTGGGTGTCAATTATTTCAATAATTACTTAGGCCCACCCATTATTTATACTCACGAGTGTGTGTAGGATATCTTGTGGTTATGGTTGTTTGTGACCATTAAGCCCTTCGGCTCTGATTGTTGCAAAACCTGAATACAAAGCCAGTTTTTCTTATTTTGTCGAACTTCAACCTCGACGTCTAACTTGTCGGCATTAAAACTTCGATTTGAAAATCGATACTTTCTCATAGTATAGTTTAAGTTCACTTTGACGTGATAGATTAATTGGTTTCCTGATTAAACTAAATTAATCATGACTCTCAATTTATGATACGATATTTTGGTGTTTATGTATGTTCCACTCCTTTCGTATTTTACACATGCGAGTGGAATAAGAAATTGAGCAAATTCTATTCAGCTTGAAACGTAATGGGTTTTGCCGTACTCAAAGTCGTGATATCCGGATCATCATTCAGTTAACATTTGGCTACTGATAATCCGTGGAAGCAATCACGGATTTTGAATTTGTGGAATTTCAAGTAGGAGTCCTCTCCTGACTCACGCCAAAATATCTTCATGGGGTTATAATAAGAGCAGTTGGATATCATACACACCTTACCACAGTATCGCTATTTAGGATGAATTATACCTACGAAAATACTGTATCTGATTGTTGTTCTACACTAAGGTGTACACAAGTATACAAACAGTAAAATGTTTAATTAACTCATCGCACTTAAAAGGGTTGGAAATTATGGGCTCGTTCTGTTACAATAAATACTCATGTTCAAGTGAACGGTGTTTTCGGGTCAAATGCATTGCTGATTTTAATTCAGCTTTGTATTGTCTCACACTATTACTTGTGCGGAATTACATGAAAAGACAAAGAATTGTCAGTCTGGGATACTGGTAGATGTTGTGACCTCGTAGCTTTCTATATAGATCAGAGTATTAGAGGGCTTTAGGGTTAAAAGTCTTACTACGTATGCCAACAGCGTGTGGCTGGAAAATATAAATGCACCACAACATATTTGTTTCATAAAATGCCAGTACGCGTTGAGATAATTATATGTGACCACTTGAACGGAAGACCCAAAGTGTTGCCGATGAAATAAATACACAATTCACACACTGTCGAGTCGCCTAGTAGTAGAGGTAACGTAAAAACGAACAGAGAATTGACTTTTATTCTCTGAACAGAAAAAAGGTGGAAAGTCAAAAGCCTTGGCTTGTGAATAATGCCAGTCATAGCTGAACTGAGCGATCTATTATGAAGTTCTTTTATGTGAAAGTATTCGGGCATTTCGGCCTTCCTTTATATTATTTACTGATACTACTCAATTTCAGTGTTGGGTTCGAGCTTGAGAATGGATAATGAAGAAAAGTGTTTACACCCACCAGAAATTGGGATCAATTACTCAAATTGACCTCAGTCGTCCCTTTGAACCATCATCCCATGCAAACGCACATGCAATGAGTTTATCCGTCAGTACAATTAGCCATCTATGTAATTATTTAAAAAGCCTCTCGAGCATGTAGGGTGAGCACTTCCAACAGGTAACCCGGATTGGACTGACTGACTCAACGGAGTAGATTTGTAGCGAGATATCGATTATAACAGAAGTTTTCGTAATCGAACACTTCCGAATAACTGAAACTGTTTGAGCTTGAATTAATAGAACAAAGTATAGAAAATTCTACATTCTAAGTTGATCAAAATTAAAATCTTCCCCCGTTGGAGGAATATCACAGGTTTAGTATTAAGCACTTGATAAAAATTTCCAGAGATCGGCACAAATATTATATTTATGAGACAATTTACAATATTTTGTGCTACCGAGAGGAGATTTTCAGTCCAGTTGTCAATTTTTTCGAAACCAGCTATCGGGACCACCTTAGGAGACCAATTAAGTCAGTTCGTCTGATTCACGACGATCCTACGCTTTAATGTCATTTGCTACATTTCGTATAAATTCCGACCACCCTTAACACATAGTCAAATTTTTGTCTGTCCACCATGGTCGCCGCTGACAGGTTTTACCTCAATACGTTTACAGATTTAAACTTCGACACACCTGCAACCAAGAAATGCTATCTGCAATCAGCCATTACGTCTCGTCCTGGCCTCCTGGCGTAAGAAACACTGCACGTACTTACCTTTGATATAAATTTCTGATATTAATAAAATAAACTGAGTTGTTCACACTAAGGAGGCAACGGAAGTAAATCACGATTTTATTCTCAAAATTCAAAGCACGAATTGGGTTACCAAGGCCGGATCACTCGATTACTTACAACCCGTCCACTACAGCAAAGATTTACTGGGATCGCCTTGTAATGGTAGAGGGAGGACACCTGTAATTAATGCAATTATTGTTGACATAATTGTCGAAGGAATGAAAATGATTAGGCAAATATCTGAAGTTAAAAAGAACTTTACAGAGTTGCACGTTGAGGGGAGTGTCAATAATCAACATCAAGTACATGACTTGCTTTCTACCACCTCTTGTCGAGTTATTATTTTTCTCTTACAAATACTTGCAGTAGATCACGAACTTGTCATGACATAAATTAGGTCAATATGTCTGAAGTATGTATGTATTTGATACTAATTAATGTGCCGTTAGCATTGTTGGACTAATCTCAAAACATCGTATTTAATAAAAATTCAAGGAACAATTTGAACACTCAAATCCAAGTATGCGATTTACCAAATAGTTCAAGTTCATTAGATTCATATTCTTTTAACTCTCTAACTCTATTCTCAAAATAAATATCCGTATTCTGTACGTCTGTTTCAACATATGGCACTAATATTGCCGTGTCGATCACAGGATACTTTATTTCCTATTTCCCATTATTATGATTGTCACTGTCACTGAAATTTCTCGTTCCACTATTATCTTACACATAATATTAGGTTTATGAATGTTATTTGGTATAGAATGTGTTCATATTTTTGTAAAACATGAGATTACTCGCGTGAAGAGCCTCAGAACCATACGAAATCAATTTTATGCACATGTTTGGAGGGAGCTCCGGTTTGCAAAGGCGCTATACGGATATGGTCGTGTGCGCTACCACTGTTAGATTCAGTCCTTGTATTATTAATCGGTCACAGTACACAGAAAAACAGCACAACGGACAGATGACAAAATCCATTCAATCATTTCTGAAGCCTTTTATAGAAGTGCATTTTTATATTTTCTGTTTCTACTTCATTTAAAACTCATTCATTTGCTGGGTAATTAGAGAGATCAATGAGCATAAAACTAATGTCTGTACGTCAATCTTTGTATTTCTATTATTCATTCATTTTTTTATTCACGGTTTTGAATGTCAAAATGAATAGACACTCATCTAGTGTATCTCGTGATGGCCCACTACAAATTACAATATAAATGATACAGAGTTTTAAAGGAATAATCGCTAAGAACGGCTGTCACGATAGTTGCAATGAATTTCAAAAACTAAGTAGCGTCATGCAAACTTGCTTTATAAAAATCCCGTTGCCCCTTGACGAATGATAAGATTAGTAGAATAGTCCATTGGTTTTAAGGGAAAAAAACAAAATCAAATTCTCTTTTCGGAATCTTATCTCATCTGTAATTAACTGGAATACGTTTTAAGAATTTGACAGAGATGTGAATATTTTTTACAGTAACTATTTTTTTCGCAATATATTTTCTGTCATTACTTGTAATCTGAACAAAATACTGCTGAGTCCAGACATTGCGATAGTAGTTTGGACTCTGTCAACACAAGGTGATATCGTATACTCATAATTTGAGATCAGAAGTCTATTTTACTGGCTTTCATCCTATGCTATTTAGATAGCCGACTAAAATGCGGCACTGATCTGCAATTAGACGGACAGGAGTAGAATTACCCAAAGCAGGATGCTGTAGCAGAATAATACTAATTTTAAGCTAAAGTAATTATCATTTGTAAACTTCTTTCACATTTTGAAAAATCGTCGTAAACCACCGTAACTTCAACCTGGTTTCCTTCGATTTTCCTTCATTGTACTCTTACAAAAATTTGAGAATTCCTTGTGTCAAAATACCACAAACAGACACACACACGTTTCGGTTTAGTTTGAATTGCCTATAGCCAATTAATCATCGGGTTGAGCCCTCCTCTGACTTTTTCGCACTTTACACATTATATCTACAGATTTTAAAACGAGAAGTGTTTTCTCTCCACGGGCGGCCTCTAATCTTCCATTTATCCTCCACGTCGGTATCCGTACATCCAGTCACAGTAATTATGTACGAAACACCACCACCAAAGGTTTCTTTTCACCTGCGGGTGAACATGAAATGGGATTTTCTCGGCCGGCATCTCTTTGTCCCTTTTTCAAGTAATCCAAGGAATCAGTCTCAACCTGCTTCATAGGATTGGAATGCGGACTACAACATTCAATTCCCATTTTTTCTCGAATCATATTGATGGAAATGATGGTCAATACTGGGTCTTCCTGCTCCTTCCTTCTGGCACAGATCTGCTTGCTACGCTCATTTAAAATGTGTACTTCTTTTATTGTTGTGCTTGTTCGTAAATGCATTAACTTATATGAATTATTCTTCTACCTGTTAATTCGTTAATTGCTAGCATAAATCAGATCATAAGATAATTGGCAGATCGTGAAATAGCTCGGACAACTATGGTAAATTATTTGGATAAGATCTGATCCTATAATTATATATCATATTTTCCCAATGTCTAATTCAAATATTCTGTTTCGAGGAAATGAGAAGAAATTCTTGTAGTCAGCTAATAAGACTCATACACATGAGAGTTTCACGTCAATAAGCTGAGCATAATTACAACCACTGTTTCCAAAATTTGTTAGAAATTATCGACTTCATCGTGGTCATTCCCCTAATTTCAAATTGTTTAAAATAGTGAAGGAAAATCTCCACATTCCAATTCCCAATTCGAAGAAATTATTATTAAATTTTTTGAAAAAATAAATGATTTTCTGCGATGATGAATTTGATATTAGTGAAGCATAACAAGACTCGACTAATTAAGGCGATGTGCAGCATAATGTGGAACACTTTTGTTAATCAGCCTTGGGTAGCGTGCGTAACGAAAGCGAACGTAGGGTCGTTTAACTTTTCCGGGGGCCTTTCGCTTCTCGGCTTCTACACATCAAAACCCGAAATCGAAATCATAGTGTGAAATTTAATTTAATGAAAAGAGTTGGAAGCTTCTTCTTCCTTTTTGATTAATTTCTTACTACTTATTAAATGTGATATTCAGAGCCAAGCTGCAGCCTGGGGAAGCGGATCTGACAACACAAAATAGTCGCAGAGTTGAATTTGAATCCTTAGGAGCTTTTTCAAATCATTCAAAGCAACTATTTTACCAGACCGGAACACATCGCCACACATTTTCGAAGGAAGGATTTTCCGTGAAATTCGAAGATAGCGTGACGTGATTTGGGGATCGTAATCGAGTCCATAAATTTTGGTCGATATGCATAGTCACTCATACGTAACATACTCAAATCGACCGAAAATCCAACCAGGCACTAGTCACTTCTATTCATATTATCATTTTTGTTCGCATATTCAGAAAATACAATTCATAGCTTCGTGTGCCATCAAAACAACATATTATGTAATAGAGTAGTCCGAAAGTTTGATAACAAATATTATTATACGTCGAACGGAACAAATATAGAGTTTGTCACATATGTTGACCTGGGCTGGATTCACATAAATGTTTGTTCGAGAATCTACGAATATTTCACTTAATATCCAATTATTTATATGTTCTGTCAAAAATATAATCAATCATGTAAGTTGTATCATAATAATTCAATATGACGCAGAAAAGTACAACAGTCACAATATATTGGGACATTCAAGTTGACAGACAGTTACAGAATTATACGAATAATGCGCACAATGAAAGTTCCTGAGAGGGTTGATTGCTCTACTTGTCATAAATGCTTTGAAATTGAACACGCGACGGCTGAACAAAAGGACATTTGACTGGTCATCATCGATCTGATCATTCGAAACGTTCTACATTTTCTATTCATTTCAAATTCAAATGTACATACGATGAATATCTTCAATAGTAAAAATGAAGACAAGTTTCCTTGCATCGATCTTCAATCGACATTACAAGTTTTCACTTACGTTTGCCACTGGTAACACGGATTACAGTTTAAAATACAACGTGCCGTGAGGAAACGTTCCGGAAGGTCGAAAATTATTAATCAAAATCTGAAAAATAAAAATGCAATACATAATGATAATTTAAAAATCTGACGAGCGTAGAGCATCCAGTGCAAGGCAAGCAGTACACATTAAGCTCAAAATATATGAAGAAAATTCTAATGTGGTACTGTAAATCTAAATATTGTCACTCAAATGAATACGAATCTTTTAATTTTGAGTTGTTAGTTTCGGCTAATTATTTTTTATAACTTACAATAGTGAGTTTCACCTCCTATTGAAACCCAATCCAGTAAGTTGGAGACAGTATTTTGGAAGACCTTGTATATGCAGCGGTTGATCGGTGCCAGTAGCACTATGGCCAAAAACTTTAAACTTTTAATTTGGTTAGTTTTAGTATTATTATTTAGAGTAGTTTGAAAACCATAAAACAAAATTATAACTCTCGCGTCTTGAATTTGAAAACATTTAGGAATTTTTTGAATTTTTTGTCATGAAATATAAGTAGTTACAATATTTGTGTTGTCGGTACGTCGTAACATACCATCGGCTAAATTTAGCTTTAGCAAGTGATCTTTGGAAAGGATTTCCTCCACCAGGATGTTTTTCTATACTTACATTCTTTAGGAGAATTGGAAAGCAATATAACCCAGTCTGTTTCTCCAAATGTAAGCGGCGATATAAGTATATACATAAATGCATTTCGCTGAATGTCAAACGTGTGTTTTTTGAGTTATGTTTGAAAAGTTTTTGTTTTATAATATTATGCATAACAAAATGGGACGTTAATTAAAGAAAATATTCAATAGTGAAAACTGATTTCTCAACTTTAGATTCACTGGAAGGATAGTATATTTCGTTGAGACATCTGTAAATGAACAGTTGGATTGTAAAGACTATTAGACTGGGAAAGTACGAGTTCCGGATAAGCGAATGGGAGGTGTGGCTGACTAGATTCCGTGTTTGTTTAGCCAACCCCAAACTTCTATCTATTGGTTTAGGACTGAGCAAACAATGGTCCAATCCAAAATCCAACTCAACTGCAACAAACACGAGTAAACTAAACTTTTTTTATTTTATGCCGTTCATCTACCCCACAGAAACTGAATTTCATATGCATTTATCTGCAAGCGAAGATTTAAAAATGAATGTCTTGAAAATATAGATTTTCCACCATTTTTCGCATTTCATAATGAAAGTTCCGAAACTCCGACATTCCATCTGTCTTTGTGTTACAATTTGCAGGAAAATCAACAATATTTTATAATACCATGGGTTTACAACAGTTTGCCTTTATTGCCTCGCTATGGTGGTGGCTCACGGAAGGTCACTTGACGATTTTTCTACTCCCTAGGCGAAAGCCAAACAAGAAGCTATTAACCGGTTCGCTACGGTAGATGATAGGCAGCTTGACCTTGTCGAATATTACTTAACAGAGATGTCGTTTTGTTTTGAATATATTTTAACCCACCGCTTTACCAATTGAACCTTAAGATTTCTATTATATTAAGGAGAATTTGTACTGTAGAGAGCAGCACCTTAATTATGGATATCCGTAAAATTTGATAATTCGGATGAGACATTTTTAAAAGACTGTTTGTAAGAATAATTCGAGTTGCATCCTGCAAAAAAATCGAGTATAGTTTTGTTATCGAAACTATCATACCATAACGCATTGATAATTTCCGACCACTAGTTTCTAGCCTGAAGCCGTGATTCTACTACACCTCGGCAGCATCAGCCGAAATCGTGCCAAATTTACATATTTTTGTTTTCACGAGAGCTCAACATGTGATTAACCCTATAATTGTAAATACATATGAAGTAAGCAAAGTTTTGAACAGTCTTACACTTGCTGTCAATTGTTATTAATTTGCCCATGTACACCTATTTTTTATATTTATTGAGCCATACCCCTGCCCCTTCCGCTTGATTCTTCTTCTTTTTCAGAAGCCTCAGGAGCAATGAGCAATCCACTCGTGCGTACGTGTCTTAGATATCAGAAGATCACATTATACGTACAACAGACCAAAATTTTGAACTCAACAGTAATAACATTATTTTTTGTATAATTAAGATTCGTCCTGAACTAATGGACACGATGGAATGGCTAATGTATAGAATTAAGAGGTGTATGCCCTCTAATAAAAAAATGTGAATTTTGCCGCTGCACTGCCTACAGATTGGAATTACATTATTATTATTTGGACGCGTCAACCCGCTCATTAGGAAAATGATGAGGTGTGGCGGTGACAGCTTTGTTATGGACAATATAGGTGTGTTCAAAAATCAACCAGAATTACGGCTACTGCAACAGGTGCGCGGTTTTGGTGGTTGGCATTGCCATTTCTTGACTTGAATAATCCAAAGGCAATTAAACGGAACACGTAGTTGCAATAAGTTGAACTAATCATAAATTATTGGATAGAATGGGTTCAGTTCAGATTTTTCACAGATGTATATCTGTTATGGTATTACAGTAACTCAGTTCATTACTTCGAGTTGGTGTTAAGAGTATGAACAAAAGCAGCCTAAAGCATGCTTCGGATTCAACGAACGATTTGCACGAATCCGACTTCACATTTCTTAATTTTCAAATATTTAGTTCGTAACCAGTTGGAGTTTACACGTTTTGATTCTTGTGTTCTATCGAATGATGATTGGAACTGACGCCATCTCGTTCTACAACTGAAATAATCCGAGAATATGCTCGTAATATTGTCCGTAACCCAATCCTTCTTCCACATGCTTGATTTTTTTCGGAATTTGTAATATAAGTACAATGGAACCGATTTCCAATTCTCGAATTAATGATGAATTAATAAAGTCTGAGATATAGTTGAAAATGCGGTTACATTCAAGTTATGATGTTTAGGCAGGTTAATTATTCTGACCTGTCTGCCCAAGGGATCAAACCTCCAACATCACAATTGCAACCTCTACCACTTCGCTGCCAAAGACTAACTACAACTAGTTAATATTTAAACGACCCGTTTTTCGGCTTTAAGGACATCCTTGCAACCGTATGTGTAATTTCGATTCAGTTAATTCAGATCGCATCAGCAAGACACGTTCATGATTTTGATTTGATCATAGAGTCGTGACTTTGCGCTTTTCTAGAATACAATACTTTGAAAACCTGAAATGAACAACCAATATTCGTTTCTAAGATCACTAAACTACACTGCAAATCGATACGGTAGAAATAGCAATTAAAGCGGTTCCGCACTATCATACTGTACATCCCAAATCCGTACATGAAATTGAAACAAGAAAAGACTCACACGGTAAATGGTAAGGCCAGAAACTTTTACTCGGACTGACGAACAAAACTATTGAAAACTTTTTTCAAAAACATGACAGGGAAACTGCATGTACTGCAATGAAGTGTTGAGATTACAAGATGCCGCCCACGATGAAACGGAACCGAGAACGTTAATGTATTCCTTCAAAAGTTAATTCAGTTTTTCTATCTCATCCATTCCATTCAGGGCAAGGTTGGCCTGGCCAGATGAGTTTTTTTAATTTTTTTCTTGTTCTACTCTGTCGGTGTAAGATTTCTTGGAGGTGGTGATGCTGATGATGAGACCGAAGAAAATAATTCCGACAGACGGACCCGGTGGTAGTGGACTACTGATTAATTTCCCCCTTAGGCTCGTTTCAATTCTCCAGACGGTCATTTCTATTTCTTGCGTTGTTTTTTTTTCAATTTAAAAAGACATTCCCTGCCGGGACTATATATAGGCTTTTCTTTTTCGTAATACGTTCTACTTCATTTGACGCCTATCTTTACATTGTTTGGTAACATCAAGAGTCCATCGTCTTCGGGTAGTCCGTGTTGCATGCAGGCGTGTAATATAGGCGCTTCGTTCCACACTTTCAATTATTTTTTTTCATATAAAAGTGTAATTAACGCTTTTCCATACAAGATTTTCTTACAAGTTCTACGAATAACAAGTAATCGTGCGTGAAACATACTATCATGTTCTACATGTAGCCATTAGTAGTTTTGATACACACAACAGTACTACATTCTAAAAATTGTTCGAAAATAATTTGTGATATTTCGTTATACATTCGGTAAAATTTCATCTAGCTAACATCAGCATTCCGCTCAGTCTTATAAATTGACGTACATGTTTCGTAAGAGTAGAAAGACCCCCCCCCCCCCGATCAAATATGTGTTTAACGAAGTTAAGTGAAAGATTTAGTAATATTTAGCAACGATAAGTGTACATTTCAATTCCCATATACAAAAGAAAACGCTACGCTATAAGAATACATCCAGACAGCATACGGGTACATGTCTAATAAAGTGGCGCGTTCATGGTCTAGCATTGGTGGATGCGGCGCGGGCTCAGACTCTCATTGGATGCATTGCATATGCATTGCACTGCACTGGCTCGTGTGCCATGGAGAGTCGTTAGGTACTTTTAGCTTCCAATGCTCAGTACATAACTAGAACCTCTCCAAGGGAGATGAGAAGTCATCGATATTCCTTACTCTATGTTCAATTCCTAATACTTAAAGAAGACGAAAAATGTTTTGTTTCAAAATGGGGAATTTACTACAGTTCAGCGTGCTTCGTGGGTCCATTGTAGCGTTTAAGCCAAAATCAGTCTTCCGTGTCCCTTTGTTGGCCACTTAAAAAATTAAACAGCAAAATTTCCAAAACACTCAATGTAAAAATTCGGGTCCACATTAGTGCAAATACAAAGTGACAGTAACACATCCGGTACTCATTTCGCACCTTATCTATTCGTTTTTGGAATGTGAACTCTGAGATGGGTCGAAGGAATGAAACGTGCCCAGCTAGAGCTTTCGAACACGGACTTCACAAAACCCAGAACATAAATTATTAGATATATTAATTTCATAAAGGAAGAGAAGCCAATAATAATTAACCTTGTATGTCCATTCAGCGTTTAATGGTTACTGGGTTGTGTATTGAAAAGAAATATGACTGGTCATTACAATAGAAAACAAGTACCTGGGATGATGGGACTTAAAACATTCAAAAAACTCAAAACCTGTTTTTGTCTTCCCATTTTCAACACTTCTGCACTTCGCGGTTGTAATAATAACATGGACATGAGTATGAGATGAAATGCAATTTAAACGTCTCCAAAGGTGCCGAAAGATTCGAAGAAAAAATTCTGGAAAGTCATTAAATATTATTTTGACAACGGTTTTTCTAGGGCTGTGAGAAATTTATTTGCTCATGAACGAACATGTGCCATGTTAGGAGAATTCAATGGGTTTACTTCAATCCTAATAATTGTTTGTCGTTTTTACAATTTATTGTGAACTAAATTTGATTTATTCGTCTGTCGCACCAAGTATAAACTAATAAAAAAGTCGATACGATTTTATGGCATTTCTGAGTAGGAGCATCACATAGAATTTAAGTGTCAAACAAAACATTTGCCTACATGTTTTTAAGTGAAATGCTACTTATGCTATGCCAAATCGGCTTGCGTGAGATACCCTGCGAACAAAATGATTTTGCACACTTTGGATAGCAAGATACCCATGGGGATAACTTGTAGCACATTAAATTGTTGCAAGTTAGTAACTCATTGGTTCTGTTCAGAATTCAACCAAAAATATTGACGTTATGGCTCACGGATTGAATTGATTTTGTTTCTTACATCCGCAGGCATCATATCTTCAGGAGAAGGCCAATTGTGAGAGATTCGCGAATAATAGTATT
>JAQGCA010001356.1:0-18032 GCA_034698945.1 Protaphorura quadriocellata
TATATTGTCGAATTTATCGTCGATTCATACAGGAATAAAAATTTGAGTAGAGGGATAGATACAGGTGAGAATCGGTCAAGAATCATAATTTTTTCCGCATCCGACCAAATCATATCACATCAACTATCCATACCCCAACTAAATTTCTTTATCGGATCAGCATCAGAAATTCGATTATGTACTGGATGTGATCAGATCGATGGAATTTGTACGATATTATGGTAAAATGTTTAAATACGTAATTTGTTCTACTGGATAAGTACTAGCTACAGCTACGACGCACGGGTCACGTACCCGACTCGTGATAATTCAGCTCAGACAGTATATGATTTCCCTGTACCCCTTTACAATTAGACCTAGCCAAATGGGTATCGTTTTTCTGCAAGTTTAATTACCACTACCCATGGTCCAATACAGGGTGGTACAGAACACATACTCAGATTTAGTTCCTTTGAAGAATCTTGACATGGCGTCTTATGTTCTTGAACTCGGCAAAGAACATTGCTCACGTTCGTGTCATTTGTCAAATGATAGTTTTATAATTTATCGAATGCACAAGAAGGTTGGGAAAATTTACTGCGAATTGGCGTATCAGATTATGAGTAGAAGCTGTAAAAATTGTTGCAGATTTTCAAATATTGGAGTATTTTTTGCACTCATTAGCTCAAGAAAAACCTGCGGCGAAGAAATCCCAATCTGAAGTAGTAACCCAAAACAATGTCTGTCTGATGGGTCAAACCCCCGATATAGCGAGGCAAATCCACCATCAGCCAGGTTACCGCTGTGTTCAGAAACTTTGGAATTGAATGGTTATTTTTTTCTGTGCCACCCTGTCTCCACCTCCGATGGTAATAAAAATGTTGGACCCGACGACCCGGGGTTGGTAAAAAGCCAGGAAGCTTACTCTCGCAACTCATTCTTCATCTTTGTCTCTTTGGAAGCAGTTCACTTAAATATTCTTCATCAACAACTAACTAACAACTCCTTACGACGAAAACATATTATTTGTTTATATTTTCTGAAAATATTGACTCAAGGCAACCTAAATTCCTTATTTTTCACCCTTCCTATTTTTCTTCCGCGTCTACACATCCATGTCTAACTAGACCAAAGAAAATTAAACTCTTCATCATTTAACGTCTTCACTTTGAGTCGTCAAACTTTTCTTGAGTTATTAAATACGTCAGACGCCAGACTTCATACTTACGCACAAGGACTTAAAAAGTTACCAGTGAGTACAACATTACTACGAAATTAATGAGAGTGAAGTCATGACTATTATAATAAAGTTATTTGATTCATTTTTCCATACAGGGCTTTTTGGGCTATTTCCGTTCGTTGAATCTTGAGTGACCGTGTGTTGTTGAACCGAGCAGATCGGAGTAGTAATCGTACGAGTACAAGAAAGAAGACGAAGGATAATAATGTAAGATAATAATATTATGATTATTTTGTACTCTTTTTTGAGTACATGTTCTTACACTTGTTCTTCGTTACACTAGAGAGTAATGACTAATGTTATTGTTATTTTTTTTCTGGTTTCTGTAGTCAGCTATAGCTCATTAGTAGTGTTTAGTGGTCATTTATTCCGTTCCCGTTCCGCTTCTTGAAGGCGTTTTTCTTTTCCTCAAAAGTTTCTCCGGCTCTAAATACTTTCAAGAAATCAAGTTAGACTGTTCAGACCGACAATAACAAAAGAAGAGCAGTCACATCATCATCATCATAAAAGACATAAACAAAAACAAAGATCGTAAGATTTTGTTAAAATATTATTAAGAACGGACAAGTTTTCAGACAGTCCATTGCTCCACGCAGTACAATCACAGTGTTGTGGGTTCGATCCCTCAGACACTTAAGTCATTGTTTCATAACGATTCGTCTCCGTTGCCTTTACTGTCTCTTGCGTCAGGAGTTTGATCCTTGGGATAGACATATTTTGCTTTATAGTAGAAGTTACACTCCATTGAAGGTCATTCGTACTACTAGGGGTACCCTTATGTCAAATACAAATCAATGTCAGGCCAATTACGAAAAAACACGCCAGGACTTTGATCCCTAGGAAAGGCATGATTTGATTTTAAGAAGTTAGACTCCATTGGATTTATTTCCTACTACTAGGGGTACCCACTAGACTAATTATCCATTTTACACCGAATATACGGGGGTATTCGATCATATAGCTTACCACAAATGTCAGTTATTCAGAGTCTTAGTCCAAATTTTAACTAATTCTAAAAATTTAAATTTTGAAGAGAAATGGCGTGCTTGAATATATGGACTTTGGCAGTTATATTGGCAATCGGATTGGTTACATCCCAAGGCCCTCCTAGAATGAAACCAATTAAGCCCAAAAAACCTGGGGTGACTTGCGGACGTGTGCCACATCTGAACGTTGTGCCCAGATTTATCGTTGGAAACGAAACTGTGGTGCCTTATGGACAACTCCCATGGCATGTGAGTGAACTTTACATTACTTTAAAAGAATTCAGAGTGCAAACTGGAAACTTCTGAAGACAAAAGAAAAGAATGAACCTTGAACTTCAAAACAATCAAATTTTATTGACGAGAGCAGGTTCACAGTTCACACTCTCAGCCCATGTAGCCGTTTGTCATTCATGGGACGTAATGTATTACGTGCATTGTGAATTAGTTATATCATAATTGGCTCAAGATTTTTGCATAAACAGTCGTTAACGTTCCTGATGTCTTGTTTCCTATTATTTATTACATTTTCATTCCAAATCACTTGAGTCTTGTCCATGGTTTCACTTGCGTCTTAAGACACATGCGGTATATCTATAAAATAACGCACAGACAAAGTAACCTTGATCAAAACAAAGGAAATATGTACGACGTCATGGATTTTTAATTGACTAGCAAGATAGCCGGGCCTTCTAGACGAGAAAAGTTTCAGCAAGGTGCATATACTAGCATGTCTCATCTCACCCCACTAAAATATGGTTATGACAAGTTGAGAGTTGAGACATGCTGACAATTACAACTTTGCGTATCCTTCGTACGATTATTGTCACCTGTAAGTGCTGGTACTCCTGAAATGTGAAAAATTACACTCTGTACTGTAAGACCACCCGTTCATCACGACCAATATTATCATATTCCCAATGGTGGTCACTAATAAATAGTCATTCTTTAAATATGTACGTACAATTTTATCTAAAAGTCTTTGTATTCTTAGGTGGGACTCTTCTACCAGCCTGACAATACATTTTTGTGTTCTGGAACTCTGGTTTCGACCCAACATGTTCTGACCTCAGCATTTTGTCTCTTCACAATCGAAGCGGATAGTCGGGTTGAGATTAGACTGGGTGATTGGGACATCAAAAGCAATTTGCCTACTTTTCTGGAACCGTATCCGCACTTGTCGGCCTTCATCAGCAAAACTACACTCTATCCTGGTAGGATCCGTTCACCATTACAATTACATAGTATATGTATATGGTTCAGCAATGCGCCCTAATACTGTAACAAAGTCGGGTATCACGAGGATAGCTAATGATGCTTAAAACACATTGGGTGCAGTGTGTGGATAGTGTAGTGATGCATTCGAGAGTGATGTGAATTATGACACTGCATACGAGGGGGCTTTCTTCGTCGTAGAAATAGACGATAAGCCATCTTTTGACAAAGAATGTGAGATATCTGACCGCTTTCGTATACCAAGCCATATTTCCTTATTTTGGGAGCTCGATATAAGACTGATAACTACAAACTTAACATAGAAAACTATTAGAACGGTCTAAGAAATTATCTGATTATTTTTTCGACAATTCTTCTCAGAATTCGCAGGCACTGATACCAGACGTGGTCTACAATTGCCTCAAAGGTGTCTCTGCATATTTTTTTTAAAAAGTGTTAAAACATATAAAATATGGTAGTGGAGATGAATGAGCTCGACATTTGAAAAGCAGTACAGATGAAGAAAAATGTTAATCTGGTACGGGGTGGTTCCTAACTATCCTAACTCCTCTCTTCACTCTCAACCTTGGCAGACAAAGTAGTTACGCCGACCATATGCATGTTTGATATAAAAACGTCACAAGTTGCCGCCTCGTGTTGAAGTCTAGATGAAAAAGATGTCAGGAATTCGAATTATAGTAAAGAAATGACTTGGAACTCGGGCAAACCAAATTCCGCACTCAATTATTTTCAATATCAGTATTTTCAGTATTTGATTGATCATCTCGGAAAACCTGCGTTGTGTTAAGTTTAGTAGTCCTTAACTAGACTGTACAAGACAGAATAGTCCGGTATTTATTTTTTTCCTGTAATAAGAGTGCGTAGACATAATTTGCTCTGGTTTCAAATGCATGAGCATTTCAAATACGATACATAGCATGGCATGACGCTTTGACGCTTATTTAATTTGTTGAACAAGAGAATCTGTGTTAGCCATGGATTCTTGGACTCTGAGGATTAGTGACTCCAATGGATAGAAGGATTGAGCAGAACTAACCTTACACACATCATTACACTTATTATTATTGCGTGTTAGCATGTCTTCCTCCAATCTAAAAGCAGATTAGTTAGACCTCAACTTCTTAAGACAAACGTAAATATTATGAACACATGGGGTATTAATAATAGAAATGGGTATTTCCTTGACTGTCTTGTCCGCTCAGGGCTCAGGGAACCAAATTAAATGAACCACAAAATGGAAGGTCAACGGAATTATAACAATCACTCAAACTAAGGAATCACGTTAAAAATAGATTTTTTTTTATTTCTCTGTACGATTTTGTCTTTTGCTAAAAGATGTCGACCATACAAAGGAGTTATGAAGGTCATGATTTTTCAAATACTTGCTGAAGCATCCGGTTCCATAGACATTTCAACCGTGCCCTATATCGCGCATTCTACTGAAACCTTTCAAAAGTCCCACATCCCGGTGTCCCAAGGGATGAGAAACCAGAGAACCATTTTATCTACCGTTGAAACGTTCATACTCAAATCGTGACTAACCAAGTCCTCTGAAATGACTAATCCTGAATATACTAATGAAACATACAATGATCTCATTTTTATAGGATTGCTTCACAATTTAGTCAGAAATTCACTGGTATTATACCCTATCACTGGTTGTGCAGGTTATTTCTGAAAAATGAGTACGATGGTTAATATTTACTGCAATTATTCTTCTACAATGTTCTAAAAATTATCTGCCTGTTTACAGAGTCCTCACCGCTTGACACGGAAATGAAAGTCCCAATAATTGCGTTGCTCCGACTGACGGAACCAGTGGATTTCCTGAGCTATCCTCAAGTGGCCCCAATTTGTCTTCCAAGCAAGATCAAGGACAAACTGAAGCTGAAGCCAAAGCAATTTATCAAAGAAGATACGGCCAACGACAAATGCTTTGTCTCAGGATGGGGACTACAGACTCCGGATTCGGTATTCAGTACTTCTCAATAGTTACCGTAAATGGCCGAATAAACGCCTTGTCTCAAATAGATTCTGGGTAACGAGCTCGTAGTTTAAATTACCCCAATGCTCAAATAAGCGACGGGTCGGGTGGTGTCATTTTTAAATATAAACGTCCTGGTCTTTATTCGTTCATTTATGGTAGTACATGGGCAAGCACCTTAAAAAAATATGAGATATACATTTTAGAGAAGATTTATATCGTATTTAAAGCGATCTTGTAAATCGTGCGCGCAGGAATTCTAGACGGAACTAAAAAATTTGCGTTACCCCTGGCTCTGTATCGCGATTTAAATGATCAATTAAAAACAAAAGAGTTCCTGCACTGCATGCTGCCCTCTATTGAAATCACTGACCATGGTAGTACCTTATCACCCAAGTTCAAGCTCAAGTTGTTTGTAGAAATACTTTACGGTGTTTATCGAATGTGAGACAGTCAATGAGCATACATAAAACGTATGAATGTATAATCAAAAAGGCAAGGTCATGAAATAACAAGCGAATAAACAGATTTTGATTTCTACGTAAAAAGTAGAATTTGTCAAAAATTGACATTCGCCTAAAAGACCTGGTGAAACCTGTTATTTTTCGGGAAGAATGAGTTACCTTTCCATTTGGCCTACGGAAGGTTTACCTATAAATTTCTTGTACAGAATAGGTATGCTTTACATTGTTAACCTGAGTGATTATTGAACAATTGACAACTAGGGACGTAGCAAGTTGTAGCCTGTAGCCATGTACTACGGCTCCCTGACTTCATAAAATGTACATCTCATAGTTTTCCGAAAATTATTTAAAATTAGGTTGGTGAACAGAGTGGATTGAGTTTAATCACTATAATGTAAATTTTGGATTATCTTTGTAATATATGTATGTTTTTAGGCATCAAGCCAACCACCACCTGAGGTGACCAAACGAACAGTATCGGATGACGATGGTCCTTTCCTGAATCAAAAATACGAATACAACGCTGACTCTATGTCAAAAGCCAGTGTGGATTCTATTGTTCCACTTAAATCAAACACTAAACCGTCGGAGCCATTTTCGATTAGCGTCCCAATTCTGCCTAGTCCATATCAACAGGCCCTTTACTACGGATCCGGTTCAGGTGAAGTGTTCGGGCGAGGAGAGTTTAGACCAACACAGATGGAAGGGGTCACACGGATGGAGGGGATCACATTGACTGGGCCAGGGTCAATGCCTCAATCAACTAAAGTTGTTGAAGACGCTCCTCCTCAGATTAGAAAGGCAAAGAATCCTGATCCAATTGACGAATATGTTGATGAAGAAGTTGAGAATCTTGCGAATAGTGCGGACGAATTGTCAACACTGATGGATTCCATTTTTGATAAGGTGGCATCCAAGGAAACTGTGATTGACAACTCAACAATCTATACATCCACGTAAATACTCGAATCTTTTTAATTTCTTCAGACATGTCAGGAGTATAGCCGCAAGACGGTAAAATCTACCCCTCTAATAAGGCCACCCTTTCATTAAGACCAATTTCGGGTACTTCCAAATAACGCAAGTTTATTAGAGGAGCCATAATTAAAACATGATAGTTTATTTTCGTATAATCCTGTGAAAAGCCTAATTTACTATTTGAAATGAATTTTAATTTAAATTCCAGGTCTTCCCATGAAACATCACGTGTCACAATGACTGCCGAGCAAAAGGCTTTGCAAGACAGTCAAATCGCGACTGTCGAAGCAAAGATGAACCGGCATAAACAAAAATATAATATAGGGAAAAAGCAGGCAGCAATGATACGGGCCAAACAAGAGAGTGAAACTGCAGCCCAATATCAGCGTATTAATGAAGAGAACCACGGGAAGCGTAAAAGAGAAGTGAATGGAGCTGTGGATCCCGCCAGTTTCTCAACAACTGAAAAACCTATCCCGCCTATTAGCTCTAGTATTTTGAAATGGGTGGGGGTAAAAATTGAAGAAAAGTGTTCTACGATTCCGGACGATGGTTTAAATATGTCCCCTGTTGGTAAATCATGTTTAGCTGCCACTCATAAGGACATGAACCCTTCTTTTTGTCTGGTAAGTGTTTTAAAAGTTACGAACGATTTACGTAGTGCTTAAATTCAAACAATTTGTGGTTTTTCTGACCAGGACAAAATTCTAATTGCTTTCTCAGAGAATATTTTTAAATATTTATATTAATATTTTCTAAAGGTCGATCTTGGATCTCCAATCACATGTATTTCCAATGGCCAATCTGATCAATCATCTTTAGAGGGGATTGTTTCAAATGAGAAGAAAACGAGAGAACGAGCCTATTTGGGCGGACTGGTCACTTGGAAAAGACCCTGTTTTGCAGATGATCAAGATCCTTCCGTGAATGTGAGCTTAGTGGCGAACACTAACAAATTTTTAACATTTCTCAGGAAAAACATCAGGGACATATGAATTTAATCTCAGAGACAATTATTCATTTACAAAGACGTCGACTGATTATGAGTTTGTTGAACTAGACTGAATATATTTTTAATAATTTTACTGTTAAATCTATCTACTGTGGGGTTATTTATCATATAGCAGTAGTGTTAGCTTACCTGTATGCTTACTATGTATTCATGTGGGGAATATTTATATCAATAAATCACATACCACTAAAGTACACATTCTGTCTTCAGTTTACCAAGAATTTATTTTATGATTTTGCTAAGATGGTAGTGTTTACTTAATAGAACTTCAATTACCTGCGCAGCAGGGTTAGGAGCTTTCTCCCTCCTATAAATAGATTATAAGGCATCATTTGACTCGAAATGTGTGGTACCTGAATTCTATCATCCAGGATAGATAATAAGTCCAGGGTATAACCTGCAGTGTATCCTATAGAACTTCAATTACGCTCAAAAGTTGAATTATTTAAGCATATGAGATAGAATGGCGACAAGACGGCCATTTTTTATCGAAGTCTTAAAAAAACGAGACAAACTCAATAAATGCCGATATTTTCGTAAATCAGTTATTATTAAAAGTCGGAAGTTGGAAACGTGATGTCTCCACCGAAATAAGTGATTACCGTTAAACTGAATTTATTACCGACGTCTAGCGACGCCAAACGCTAAACTTTGATTAATTTCTAAATCCATTCATGATATTTTACACAGTGGAGTACAACAGTAATATTTTTAAGTGATAATTATATTAAAACAACTAAAATTAACTAATGGAACTATTTTTCTTGTCGGTGTTACTGCTCGTTTCCCGACTCTTCGTTCACAAACTCATCCTCTTTGTTTGTGGTGATATTTGTATCCTTGACAGTATTTAAGATGAGATCATATGAATCTATGAGTCTGGCTTGAGCCATGATCAATTGCATGGATGGCTGATCTGGATCCTTTTGGTAAAATTTAATGGCCTCTTTTAGAAGTGGGATAGCTCGAAGTGGTCGATTGTTTATTAGCAGTCCGTTGGCCAAGTCTAGGATAAATGAAAATGGACTGCACGGCTCATATTCTAATGTACTTGAATGGGATTTCAGTTCACAGTTTTCACATTTGAAAAGTTCATCTCGAATTTCCATAATAGATGATCTGGAGAGCAAAGCCAGAATATGATCCCTGCAAGGTGAACATACAAACCTGAACATATTATCTGTGTCCATTTCTGTAAACATAGGCCAATTTTCCGTGCAAGCTATGCAGTCACAATTGATGCGATAATAATCGGCCAGATCAGCTTGTCGCTCATTTAACGGCATCCGTTGGTAATCAAATCCATAACCATGAGACAATTCCTCTCCGACTTTTAAATGGCGGTTAGTTATGATAGCAACTCGACCTCCTGGCAAATGTTCACGGAAAACTGTAGCAGCACAGGAGTGATTCATCAGATTTATAGCTGGATAAACTGCTGAACCAACTTGTCTGTCAGGTCTAGAATCTGAATTTTCAAAATAATCACGAAGGTCAGGAATTTCAAATCCAACCGGATCAAGTGCAACAGTGTTGTAAGGCAAAGACTCCGAGTGATGCAGAAAGATCGTGGCGATGAATTTTTCAAATCCCAATCTTTCAGACTCTTGAATTTTATCGAAGAATGTTGTTTTGATTCGAAGTGCATATGCCAAAGACACAGCCATTAAAGCTGAATGCGGTAAATCAGAAGAACGATTGTGAGACGCCATATTCAAAACTTGACTGTATGGATTGCAATTCCCATGAGTATCCTGCACTGGGACGAACCAAGCGTCCTCTACTCGAGTCACAGATTTGGATTTGTCGTAAAATTCCTTCAAGGCATCAGGTCCTGCCCGACAAATAGCTTTCAGGCAGATTTGGTCACTTCGATGCATTTTCACAGCATGTGCGTAAGGAATTAGAGGGCACTCATATTCATGTCCACCATGTTTATGATCATCAGATCTGCATTTCTCATCACAGTAACTAAACTGTAATCAAATGACAAGAGTTTGTGAGTAGACGTTGTCCCACCACGAAAATGTTTATATTTACACTTACGAAAACACAACCGTCACATGGAATCGGATTTAACATTTGTCTCAGACATCGATGACAATACAGGATTTGCCATTTTAAGTGACCGACTACAACTGCTGCAAACGGTTCCTCGACCAGTACTGTCGTCCCTAAGTTTGTAATTTCAATTTTATGATTGGACACACCATTTGTGCAAAATATAATTCGTCACCTGGGTCCAAATCTATGTTAGTCACCAAATATCGTCCTTTAGACGGATGGAATTGAACAGAAATGAAGTCTGGTAAAACTGAGAGTGGCTGATGATACTGGCCTTGAACTCGTGATATTATTTGATCTTTAAATTCCTCTCGCATTAAATCCTCTTCCCGTTTTACCTTCGGAATTATCATAGCTTCACAGATCTCTTTTTGTTCAATTAATTGTGCCTCCAGCTCCAAGGGTTTATCCAGTCGAAGTGCCATTTCTACGTCCATTAGTGCAAGTTCATATTTCTCTGAAGTAACAAAAATTGCAGCTCTTTTCATGTAAATTCCAGCTATGGCTAGACTTTCTTTCGGGGCAAAGTAGAGAGCCAAAGTCAAGCAACGCAAAACCTTCTCACTATTTCCAGATTTCTGAAACTTTTTGCCCTTGGCTTCCAAAATATTCAGAACTGTGTCATTCTTCAGTAAAACTAAAATGATTCAACATTAAAAATATCATAAGAAATTGAATTATGTCTTGTGCCTTGGAATTGGCAATATTTTACCTCTGTCAATTCTTCTAAGAATTTTTCGAAATTTGGCATAAGGAAAATATAGAGTAACCAAATCCACTCTCTTTGAGTTGTCATCGGTCATTTTAAGTTCTTCCTTAACTTTTCCTTCCCCCAACCCTTTAAAGAAGAGATGACGAAGTGGAGGTTCCAATGCGAATTTTCCTTCGATAATCAAATCCACGAAAGCCTCCAATTCTGACTGGGTCTTGGGACGGTGCTAAAATCATAAGGGACATCACAATTTAAAATTCTACTGTGTGTACTAGAATTTGATGTCTGTAATTGCAGCTTACCCAGTTAGAATCCATATTTAACGTTCAAAGGAAGGCCGTAGAAATTTTAAAGCGTGATCGAAACTAATAATTCAAAGTCTAACTCCTGAGTATTTCTAAAACCAAACGATTAAGTCTCAAATTGTCACGCGCACTCGATTTATTACTTATGCAGAAGCAGTTGTAGACCAAGATTAAAAATTTAATCAATGTCCAGTCAATTTTTGACAGAGTCTCGGCCCAGAGGAACTCTCGTTATGGATGTTCTGATGTACCGATAATTTGACGATTTGTTGTTGTTGACAAATTTTGCAGTTTGTTTTATTATTATTTTAAATTTCTCTTGGAAACGACGAAAGAGACAACATTAAATTTGTTCGATGAATCAGAGAGTCGATTCGTATGTCGTTACCAAATGCAATAAATAACTCTAAATTATAGCTCATAAAATCTTTATGCAAAGTTGTAAAAATTAATTTATTACTTGTTTGGATTTTGAATGGAGTAATCGGAAGACATTTTAGAAAATAAGTTTTATTACTTTATTTATTACTTATTAATTAATTTATTGTTATTATTATCATTATGAAATTGTTCGGACAGCAATTCCTGAAGCTTTACCGAAACTCCTTTGGTTTAGCGTATTCGACGATGATACACCTTACTCACCTGTACTTAATTTTAAAATATTGTACTCGTGGTAATTACATAAAAATCTTAACAAAAAGATATGTGTCATCATTTTAGACAAGCATGGAAATGACGTTCGGCGTTATCTGTATGCTGGTGTGGTGTGTCGCGTGTTTCACAACAGTAATTGGAATCACAGTTAGAATAATGCGTTTTAATTAGTTTACAGTTTAAGTATGCGATTACAGGGTGGTTTGTAGCCATTAACGCTACCCATCCAGGCCGCGTTTGAAGCTTTAGGGAATTCTTATTAATTGGCGAGAAATTAGTGCGAAATCCATAGAGAGCTATTGATCGGGCAAATATCCCATTATGGACACGGATAAATTTTGAAATAAAGTGTTTTAAAAATTTAGGGAGTACATAAAATTATGCGCAAATGTTAAATCTCCGCATTTTCTGGCCAACACTAGGATTGGTTCTACTTGAGACGTAAGAGCATGAAACACCCTGTATGCTAGTTTTGTGCGGAGACTTTATTTATTTTGTTTTTCTTTAGTTCAGTTCCAATATACGAAAAATACGGTATGGTAGACGACGAGGATGGTGACGACCAAAATCATTCTACTGCTAGTTGTTTCTTCACTTGTTCTATTGTTTTATCGTTTGATGGACGTTCATTTGGGTTCTAGTAGCCATTATTGCTTACCAAGACCAACAATGTACAGGCAAGCCATTGAGATATTTTACATTCTTACAAGAAAAAAATTGAAAACAAATTCATTTCTGGAACTAGGAAGAATGACACATCCGTAGAAAGCCATCGTCTGGTCCGAAACACGTCCACATCCACATCAACTGAGCTCAAACGGTTGTCCAACATTGTCCAGAATCGACTTATTGATTTACAAATCAGAGATTGTGATTCACCGAATATAATGTGTCAACATCATTCGAGTAATGTCATGTTACTAACTAAGATTTCTCCCTCCCACTTCCTGGTGGCTTTCTTCCTCGTAGAAATATCAAATATGCAATGAGCCATCATTTGACTAATAATAATAATAATAATAATAATAAATAGAAATAATAATAATATATGAATTCTGTTATGTCATCTCACAACCCAGGATAGATAATAAGTCCAGATTATGTGTAACCTCCGGTGTGGTAAGGAAAACAAATTTTCCTTGTAGGTAGGCCAATACTCAAGACCTTATAGATGCACGGGTTGAATTGGAATTCATTGCGCTCACAAGAGATATGAATTTTACATGCCCGCAATGAGCACCATTTTGAAAATAGCAAATTGTTTGGAGAGTATTGTCCTACCTTAAGTGGTAGACGTTGTCAATGTATCTTGGAATGAGTATATATGATTTTAATATTGCATATTGGAACAATATTTTTCAAGATTGTGGATTTGGGTGTCAAATTCATCACCGCATAATTTGTCTTGCTGTGTCCTTTGCCATAAACCGCTCACTTATTCAGAACGAGAAAAGCCGGTGGCCATACAAGAAAAAGTTGGAAGAAAAATTTTACGAAGTTGACAACAATTGTTCGGTCAATGGAGAAACCTTTTTTCTAAAAGGTGCTACGGATCCACCCCAATTGATATGTAAGGAAATATGAGATATTAATAATTTCACTTTTAATACAGCAATGATGGTTTAAGCAGATTTGAAGACTCGGAGACCAGTTAATTTTACACTCAAAGATGGAATTCCACTCTCTGGGGATATTTTTGGGGAATTGCCAAAACTACACACAAATCCGTTCATTTGGCTAATCGGTCAATTAGAACATTTTGCCTTGCGTTTACTTCCATCTGAAGCGAAATTGTTCCTGGAATCAAAGAAGGAAATGGGATTCGAGTCTCCAATTGTTGGGTTAGTGGATATTTTTTGTGCGGGAATGATGACGTAATCACTAATGCAATTTGTACTAGATGATACAGAAATTATTGCATGGGTGTGAGATATGAAATAACTTCAGTTTTCCTCAATTCGGTAGAATTAATGTATTGATAATTTGAAATGTTTTTTTAGAATCCACGTCCGACGAACCGACAAATTAAGTGAGGAACCTGGATCATTCCACACAATAGAAGACTATATGATTGAAGCCGAAAAATATTTTAATGAGAATCATTCGACATCTACTGAAAGGCGGGTATTTGTGGCATCAGAAGACTCAGAAGTGTTGAAGGAAATTCGCACTAGGTTATTATAATAAAGTCATGCACAAACTGTGTGGTAGGGTTGTTTTCCAATTGTCGTGCCTATTCGTAAATTGGTATGCCTTGGAACATTGACAGGAGATTAATTTTGCCAAGGAATAGGATCGGAACACCTCTCCAAAAAAAGGAAAGGAAGGAGATGAATTCTGACTCCACAAACGTTTCCATTAACATTCATTTTTGTGAAGTTCAAAATTTTGGAATTTGCTGGATGAACTGTGCTACTAGAATTTTATGAGGAATCTGATAGGAAATAACTACTCCAATCCAACTATCCTGGTAGAAGTTATTATAGTATAGTATTATAGTATAGTCATAAGGTGAATGTGTCTCGGTTCACTTTTTCGGACAGGTGTTCAGTTCCTATTTAGATACGATAGACGGGGGTTATATGGGGGGAAAGTTCCAAAAGCCACAATTTTTGGTGCCTATTTTGGAAAACTCTAAAGAACTACACACTGAAAAAGTTTAAAACATCATAGCCGGTAAAATTGTTAAAGATGGTTATTCACGTAGGTTTGAACCATCAAAATGGAAAATACTGGGATTTCAGCCGCGAAGCACTACCATCAATATGACAGAGCGCGTAGATCTGTTAGATGACATTGTTCGAGACGTTTTACTTCTGTCCGAATGTGATTTTGTTGTCTGTGGGTTCACGTCAAATGTACGTAATCCCAATGTTTATATTTTCCAAAGAAACACCGCACATTCCTTACAGTAAAAAGTAGGCGGTTGGATTCGGCTGCATCTTTGACATGTTGTGGCCCTTGGCTTCCTGAGATCCTTCTTTGAAGGTCCCACCCCGAAAAGTCTAACCGTTTGACCGCTAGGAATACATGGTCCAAATACACTTTGTGAGATAGGAGAAACCCGTGACGTATACATGACGACACAAAGCGTATGTATTTCTAGTGGCCAGACGGTCGAAATATCCATCACGTGTCAATCGCTAAACATATCTGAATTCAGCCAAATTCAATGACCCGCTTTTGAGATAAGTACTGTGCGGTGTTCTTTAGCGAGTTTAAGCCATAAATATTTATTTGCTTCTCCTAAAACGATTTCAGATATGCCGACTTGTATATGAGTTGCAACAGACAAAACCAGTTGACGCTTCAGGGTCTACCA
This sequence comes from Protaphorura quadriocellata, assembly GCA_034698945.1. Classification (NCBI taxonomy): domain Eukaryota; kingdom Metazoa; phylum Arthropoda; class Collembola; order Poduromorpha; family Onychiuridae; genus Protaphorura; species Protaphorura quadriocellata. Next base: position 14,937 of record JAQGCA010001356.1, read on the forward strand.
AATCCTTGGATCAAGAATATTCTTTTCACAAAGTAAAGCCTAATATTGTGTATGTTTAGTTGTGTGACTTCAGAAACCAAAAAAGTATTTCTTTATATTATTCACCAATGTATGTACAGTGAACCCAAATGGAATAAACAGTCGCGCCTGGGTGACAGCCCGTGGAAATTTTTAGTGGTAGAGAGGTTGTGGAGAGTGGTAGATGGGTTGTAGAGAACGGTAGAGAGGTTGTGGAGAGTGGTGGATGGGCTGTAGGGAATGGTGGAGAGGTTAGAGAAATTATTGAGAGATGTCGTAGATAGCGTATACGTATCAGCAGTGCTTCCACTACAATCCAATGACATACTCATGTTGGAGAGATGGGGTGTTGCCCTTCATGTTGGAGAGATGGGGTGTTGCCCCTCATGTTGGAGAGATGGGGTGTTGCCCCTCGTGTTGGAGAAATGGGGTGTCACTCTTCATGTTGGAGAAATGGGGTCCCTCATGTTGGAGAGATGGGGTGTCACCCTTCATGTTGGAGAAATGGGGTCCCTCATGTTGGAGAGATGGGGTATTCCCCCTCGTGTTGGAGAAATGGGGGTGTCACCCTTCATGTTGGAGAAATGGGGTCCCTCATGTTGGAGAGATGGGGTATTGCCCCTCATGTTGGAGAAATGGGGTGTCACCCCTCATGTTGGAGAGATGGGGTGTTGCTCCTCATGTTGTAGAGATGGGGTGTTGCCCCTCATGTTGGAGAGACGGGGTGTTGGCCTTCATGTTGGAGAGATGGGGTGTTGCCCCCAATGTTGGAGAAATGGGGTGTTGCCCCCAATGTTGGATAAATGGGGTGTCACCCCTCATGTTGGAGAGATGGGGTGTTGCCCCTATCGTTGGAGAGATGGGGTGTTGCCCCTCATGTTGGGGAGATGAGGTGTTGCCCCTCATGTTGGAGAGATGGGGTGTTGCGCCTCATGTTGGAGAGATAATTATTCAGATGGATGATTCCAAACAACTTTAACAGCTAGTTAATCCTGCTTGTCATTACGTGTTTCAATCGAACCCAAGACATATCTAAAGCTTAGTTGCTCTCAGGAACATAGCATTCTGACCGTAATGTTACATTTCCCATTCTGCTTCGCGATCGCTGCAGTCTGACGAACAGAAGAGTTGAAGTAGCTTCGTGTTGCCTATCTCATTGCAAAGAACAGTCATCAACTATGCATTGCAATTGCTCTAAGGTATATGGTATTCTGACTGCGTCCGAGTGTGTTCTGTTAGTGTAGAACAGTGGTTTTGGAGTGGTAGTTGTGACAGCAGAATGGAGCGCGGGACGGACGGACGGACGGACAGACGGACGGGGAGGATTTTAAAAGCCCGTTACTGGACTGCGTCCACGGGCTAATAAGTGAGGTGTACATTTTTTAGAAAACCCCTAGTTAGGAATAAGATCTAATATGCTGGCACGCTACGGCGTGTAGAGAAAGAATTAAAAACTGTCAGAATCCTAGATTGTTGTATCTCTCCTTGGTTAATTTTAAATAAAGTTTGGGTCACTTGCTTCAGTCAGAATTCAAAAGTAAGTCAATGCGATCAGGTTAACCTTCCGTCGCGTCTCATCATGTTCCCTTTAATTTTTAGCGTTTATCTGTGCCTTGTGCTATACAGAAATTAGCGCACAAGCGATGCAGCCCCGTGTAATGAGAAGTCTTGATCATACACTGCCAACCTGATTGTCACGCAATTCATGTCAAAACATTTACCTTCTCACTCTAACTACCGGTGAATGTGTGCATTTTATGATTTCTAATTAAAATACTGAAGGACTTTCTTTCTATGTACATTGAATAATTAAGTTACTTTTTACAATTAGAGAGGAAGTAGTACAATACAGATTGAATTCTTCTTCATTTGTACTTAAATTGTGCATTTTCGTACTTTTCTCTCTATTGTTCCTAGTTCATTAAGTTCAGTTCACAATTATTGAATTTGTCCATACGACATGGAATGTAACTGATTTTACTAAATTTACGGCCAACCCAGACAGCAGATGAGGTACATGATTCAAGAATTTTGAACAAAATTAAGGATTTGTTTATTAATCCGATTTGACGAGCTAGAGCTACTTGTCTGAATTCTTCCAGTACACAAAGAACATTTTTTCACAAAGCAAAATTAAAAAATATATAGTGACGTTTGGTGTAGAAATCAATAGACAGTTAAAGTTGAAGTTACTGTTATAGTTAATATTTAAACATCTTCAGACCAAATTCGCACTTTATCAACTTCATTATCTATTCTTGGTACCTAAGGCCTAAAACATCAGCGAGGCGACTCCTAGAGAAGTTTCTCAAGTGCCCCATCGACCTTAGATAATTAAACCAAGAGGTCTTAATACCGTGTGCGAACGAGCACCTAGTCGTACATGGAATTAGGAAGTGGGCATACCAGGAATTAAACTCGGAACGCGATAGACTCAGCCACACACTCACTGCACTAAGCCTAACCGCATTTTCTAAATTTAGCGATGGTTTCTTTGAAATGTTTTTGTCATTAACAAGGTTAAGTTCCCCGGGTCTAATTCTTCAATTGAATTTAATTAAATTCGACTTTTCATGAGCTCTCTATCTCCAGATATTGGTTCCTGTGATACTGCAGTGTCCAATATTTGGTTGCACCTTGTATGTCTATTAAAATAAAGAATTTAGTTTTTTAACGTTCTTCTTCTTCCTATTGAGAACATGGAAACAGGATAGTTCCATTAAGAGACTGACAATTGACAATATGAGTATTCATTTCATGTGTATGTGAATTATACATGACAGTATGAAATCGAAAGGAGATTGTGTGCACAACAAGTTGAGAAACAAGTTTACCTCCAAAACTACAATCTGAACGCCCAAATTATTTAATCTGTAATGTTCCTGGCAGATAACCTTTACCTCATTTGGCAAAAGATGCAAATGTGATAATAATTGCATATGTGATACTTTTCAATACTTTGTTTCATAAGAAAACATTGTTGTTTCAAGGCCCTGAATAAATTAGTGACTAAGATTACCACTTGTATACAACAAATCTGTAAATGTCATTTTAATTGCGAATTGCATTACAAGCAGT
>JAQGCA010001357.1:0-18030 GCA_034698945.1 Protaphorura quadriocellata
ATAAGAAAATTAATGACGGAATTCGGCATTTGGCTGGCTGGGAAACAACCACACCTAGGTATGGTCGACCATACTCCGAAATTTCCGGATATGGTCAAATTTCAAATGCCACACCTAGGTATGGTCGTTTTATTCTGCCAATGGCCGTTTTCGGGGTTTGAGCCTAACATATATAAGAATTTGAGGAATTTGCAACCTAACACTAAGTGAATTAATTTTTACCAATGCTTTGGAAGCGTCCATTGATACCAAATCCGCCTTTCCAACAGTACTGATTACAAATGCTCCGTGTAATTCGTTGGGTCTCAGCGGAATATCATCAATATATTCCGCCTCGCCTGATAAATGTCGACATTTTTAGACTAAGGTAAAGTACTGATTTTTATAGATATAGACTGATGAGTTGTACTATGTGCTAACTTACCTGATGCCTGGACACCGGCCTCTATTTTTTGTAAATCTTTGTACAGCACCATCCCATCCTTTGGTTCATCATATTTTTGCATCCCTTTACCGATCTTTCTTTTTATGTCTGAGGCACCCGATTTCAAGTTCCCCTTCATTCCTTCTCCAATTATCCCCAGAATCGTCTATAATTGTGGATATGTTGCAGTCCATGTAGATATCCAGTCAATGTATACATGGGCTGGGCAAAGTATACTTAGCCCGGTCTATGTGTACTTAGGCCGGACGATGTATACTTAGGCCAGCCCATGTGTACCAAGACTAGCCAATGTAGCGGCAAACTAGCCCATGTGTACTTGGACTGGTCTACATTGGCTGAGACGTCAAAACATGAAATGCGAATGTGTATTTCAGTCTACTTATGGTCAGTGTAAGTTTATACACATAGTGGGTAGTTTATTAACAATGTATAACTGCGAAGCTGTACAAATCGTCGAATTAAAATATGATTAAAAATAGAAGTATTGAAACCAGATGTCAATTCTTGTTTGGCGCTGCATTGGCGCTGTGACATCTGCTGTTGCACAACCTTTCCGCCTTTTTACATTTACATCTCTTATCCTTTGCACTTTACAAAAAATTTCTTCGCTTGCCTTTTTAAGTTATTGTACGATTTACACCTTGCAGAGACTGTGTCAGCCTTCTTCTTGCACAGTAAACATAGCCTCTTATTAAGATGCAGATTTGGTTCGTTCTGCTGTGGAACACTGTAATTTCCTTTCTCATCGTGGTGAACTGGTGTTGAACAAGTAACGCATACCTCCCTAGGAGTTGTTTCCAACTGACAAGTCGCACAGATAAGTTCTGTGTCTAGAAGGTCTTCGTTATCTAGAGATGGATTCGTGTCTAGGTCTTTGTTATCCAAGGGTTGCTCGTCATTTGGAGATGGGTTCGTATTGAGTTTCCGGTCGTTATTCGAAAGATGGTCGTTTGGTCGTGGGATTGGGAATGTCTCGGCTTCCCATGGATGAGCTTGCACTCTATCCATTGGGAACTGATTTCCTGAATTACCAATTATAATATAATGATTTTATTAGTACTTCTCACGCTATCTGAAATATGTGAAAATTTGTCAGTTTTGTATTAAATTGTATTTGTATTGTAACTTATTTACAAACTCCTTTCCGTTGTCAGTATGCAAAAGAATTGGGACTCCGAATTTAGAGAATATAGGGATGAGTGCCTCCGCCACCGCCTCGGCGGTATTAGTATTTAGTGGCCTAAGGCAGATGAATTTTGTGAGGTGGTCTTGGTAATTGAGAATGAACCGATACGGGCCGTCCGGTTGACTCTGCATGTCAATCAAGTCCGCTTGGCACCTTGAGTTGAGATCTCTTGATAAAATTGGTTTCACGACGATGGACTTGCTGACTGTGGCTCGCTTTAGTTGACATTCTTCGCACATACTCACAAATAACAGTATCTGAGATTACGTAATGTTCCAGAAATTTGGCGATAACCGTTTGGAAACCGTATCGCGGCCACCATGGCCCGGCGAAATGTGAGCAGCTTTTATTATGTCAAAAACATCAACACAGACTGCACGCTTTGTAGTTCCAGCCCTAATTAAAACTTTATTTCGTCGTACTCGGCAACACTGAACTGTCGTAATATATAACAGTTTTCATCATTCCGTTTTTCTCCCTCGTTCAGCTTTATAAGTCTGCTTAAAATTTTATCATGGTTATCACGAGTCATTGCAACAATAGTATGTGACTTCTTATTGTTCATTTCTTTTAATTGTTCAAGAAATTTTTCAGACATGTTCTCCATTTCGATGTTGTATTAAAAGCGTGGATGGTGGACAAAACGGATATGCTCTGTTTGTGGCAGAATGGAATTGTACTGTCCAGACTTGACAATAATGTATTTCCCTCCCATTCGTTCTATAACTGATTAGGTTACAACTAATTATAGTTCCCATAGTCTAACCCTGATAACAAAACAGGTAAAGTACATTTACCGGCGTAAGTAGACTAAAATACATGTTCTCATTGTTTGTTTTTACGTCTCAGCCAATGCAGACCAGTCCAAGTACACATGGGCTAGTTTGCCGCTACATTGGCTAGTCTTGGTACACATGGGCTGGCCTAAGTATACATCGTCCGGCCTAAGTACACATAGACCGGGCTAAGTATACTTTGCCCAGCCCATGTATACATAGACTGGATATCTACATGGGCTGCAACAGATATATTACATTACCAGACTAGGACTTGAACTGAAGACATCACCTCATTTAATTCAGCTCTAGCGTTACTATCGTGCTCTATCAATCAAACCTAATGAATACGGTTTGATTGATTTTACGACCCACTCAAAGCAGATGCGAATCTATCTCTACTTTTCATACAGTATGATGTTACCTACCTTGTAGAGAAGTGACTTTGTCAATGTTTTTCTATATTCCGCCGTTTCTAATTGTGTGAGCTTTGGGTTGATCTCTACATCCAATGTTTTTAAAGCCTCTTTCAAAACCTTTTCATCTTTTAATTCTTTTCCCATGAGATATGATTCTGTTTTGGATGCATGGATCTGATGTGGAAGGAATTCAAACTCAAAATTATTTCTCGAATATATATACAGAGTAGGTAATTTCAAAATTGTCAACTTTACAAATTCTGGTCCAATTCCTCCGTATACAATCTTTGGTTTTGCAAGGACTAGGAAATTCTTGGCAGGGTCAACTTTGATGAGAAAACCAGCATTCACATACGCATGAGCATTTTGATAGCGTTTTGTTATCTACACAGTTCATTTAATTTTCATTACTGACTAGAATTTTGTTTATATGTCTAATATTTATGACTATACTTTGTAAGTTCGGAATCGAAAATCCCCTTTCCGCTGGGGTAAACTTATTGATGTAATTAATTTTCCAACCATATTAATTTTGATGAATTCAGCCGGTGTGTATTGCTCTGCTGGTTTACCAGCCTCAGATCCTGTGTAATACATATTTTGGATAAATTACTAATAGATAGCAAGTTAAAATGTAACGCTACCACTGCCACTGTGTGAGACTCCTGAAATTATTGAAATTTGGACTTTTGTAATTTTTACAGCTGTAACGGTCTTACCAACGTGAATTTTGGCTCCAACGGATTCCAGAAGTAAAAAGACATCGGATGGGAAACCATGATGATCGTGTTTCATCATCAGATTCCCAGCAATAGTTCCATTCTAATCATAATGAATAAAAGGTACAAACTATTCGTTTTCCAAATATATTAACTCCCACCCCAAATTAATTAGTTCTCCCCCCGCTCAAATTAATATGTTCTCCCCCCGCCCAAAATTACATTAGTTTCAGCCCCACTTAATTCCTCGCCTAAAGGTTTTTGTACCCATTTTGTACCCCCAAATAAAATAGAATTTACCCCTATATTAAATACAAAATCTTTCGATTCCACAAATTCCGATATAACGGCCGCTTTCCAATTCCTGAACTCCGATATAACGGCCACTTTTGAATTCCTCAACTTCGCTATAGGGACCGCTTTCGAATTTCGGAACTTAGCTATAACGGCCGCTATTGAGTCATCAAACTTTGTTATAACGGTCGTTTCCGAGTTCCTGACCTTCGTTATAACGGCCGCTATTGAGTTACCGTAATTCGTTAAACGGCCGCTTTCGAGTCTCTGAACTTCGATATAACGCCCGCTTTCGAATCCTAATATTTTCTGACGTTATGAGTTTTTAATGCTAATAATCCAAATCTTATCTGTCTTCACATTTCTGACGGGAGTATTAGCAACGCGTCCCAAATGTTGACTCATTTCTGCCGTGTATAAAAAGCCTTTCAATTTTGATGCATCCATTAGAATTTTAATGGCTGATGTAAGTGTGACTCCACCACCAAGGCCGACATTAGTTGAATCTGTTGTGTAACGCTTCAATGCAGGAATTTTGTTTACATCCAAGAAAGCCTGATATGGTCCATCGTATTTAAAAACCCCTACATTACAAACTTATCATTTTTATTCTGTTTTAAATCTAATCCATCCAGAATTTACCAGTCCCTGTGTTCCCAGCAACAACGCGATATTTTTTCCCAGTTCTTGTAAATCTTCTCAAATGTTGGTAAGCGGATCTTAGTGTTGTCGCTTGAACCCATTCTTGACCCGAACTGAGATCAAACCTTAGATTTGTATCGCAGCTTAACTTGGTTTGAGGTGCCAATTTACAGCATCTTCCTGCACTGCCACCACCGTCACAGTCTCCACAACCATCCGATGAAATACCAACGTCCTAGAATTGCAAATGTTTTTTTTACAGAATTAGAATGTCATGGCGTACTTCGACGGTAAGGAATTACTTCTATATCTTGACAATCATTCAGATCTCTGAGATTCTTTGGTGCATCGACTGCTAATGATTTGAATGCATCTAGAATTGGACGGAAACCTGTGCACCGACAAATATTCCCGTCAAAATGATCTTGGACGTCCTGAACTTTGACTTCTTTCTTCGAGTTTATTAAACTGTTGGGCAAAAAATTAATAGAAAATGATGAAAAACAAAAAACTTAAGATTGACAACTTTTTAGCAAAAAGCTGTAAAAGTTACTAATAATTTGCTACACACCTGTACATATTCATGACCATTCCCGGAGTACAAAACCCACATTGTGTACCATTGAATTTGGTTAATGTTTTTTGAATTCGATGGTATCCATCCTTTCGGTTTCCCAATCCTTCCACTGTCGTAATCTCCCATCCATTGCAGCTCAAAACTGGGGCTAAGCACTGAAATTAGTTCATAATTTTTAAAGAATTATTAAGAATTTGTTATTAATTCTTAAAGTTGAGGCATTGGGATGTGAGGGGAAGAGGAATTGAACCCGGAATCTTATCATATAAAAATTAAGTTATATACTGAATTGATAGCTTTGGTGATTTGTTTCCCCGTGACTGGGTCAGTGGTCTTGGCCTGGACAACGCAAGCTCCACAGCCGCCTTCTCGACACATTGTCTTCGTTCCTTTTAGGTTCCCTTCATCTCGAATGTAGTCCACTAAAGGTGTTTCGGGATCAAAATCCTCGTACTCCGGGAAAACTGTTGCAAGTTTATAATACTTGAAATTCATATTATTTTTCCCTGACTAATATTTTTTAATCAATTTATTTGACTTACCCGAGTAATTTTTTCCATTGATGGAAAAATGAATTCCAGTTTCATCACTGTAATTCATTTTATAAGAAATTTGATAAAAATAAATTTCAAAATATTAAAAAAAAAATGTGTCTAATTGTCGAGATGAGAATAATTGTGAATGAACAAACCATTCGTTCGTTGTCGCTGCCGGCGTCGGTGTCCCTATCGCCGTCACTGTCGCTTTTTCAATATCAATGTCATCCATATCCATGGTGATTTTGGCTTTCGGAATTTTTTACACGGAAGGAATTGATCAACATGAAACCTCAGTCAAGAAAGGTGAAATGAGAAAACTGAGTGATTTATAAAAGATAAATTTATAAAAGTTTCCTTAATTTATTCTAGAAATACGATTTGACACTAATTTCTAAGGTGAATGTACGACTATTACATATATTACATTCATTTTGTCTTATTAAAATTCCAACCGGATATATGTTTCTGAGAATTTGATTAATGCAAAGTTACATTCATAGTTGAAGGGAGAATATAACCAGGAATCGAGTGGATAAAATAACTTTATATGTAATCAGCTAAATGACACAGGAACCACAAACAAAAAGGGTTTCCTTCAAAATTGTATTAATTCTTCAAACTTCCTATATATTTATCTAATAATGCATTTTGTAATTTTTGTTTTCCTGTATAATTATAACCTCGTCAATATGTGTGTTCCCATTCCGTGTATCATTTGCAACATCATTTCATTGATTGTGAGTTCAAATTAAGAATAAGTGTGAAATTACAAAAGAACAAGGAAAATTGGAAATTTGACTTTCATCATAAAACCTGAAACAGGACTGGAGACATACTAAAATTAGGTCTGGTCAATGCTCTTACAAAGTCAGCAACGCGAACCTCGTTCACGCTTAATTCTTACAACGAGGTGTCTTGTAAAAAGATTTCACAAGATTATCTTGAAGGAACATGGCTCAAAATACTTATATTTATTTTTCAACATACAAGATTAAGATTCACCAAGATACTGAAAACAAGATACAGATACAAGTATATTAGACACTTATTTTTCCAAGACATAAGATAAAAGATACATTTGCCCTCAAAAAAAACACAAATTCCAATGGTTTTCGTGTGAAAAATTCGAAAATGTGCGCTCGAAAGTGACTTCGAATGAACTGTCTTCTGAAAAATAATGAAATTGGCCAATTATTTGCATGCATGCAAATATGCAAGCAATTGAGATTTCTTAACTTATAATATATGATTTTAAATATGCCGATTGATTTATCTGAAAATAATATTTTTGGTGGATTTTTGATTTTTTTTGGAATCATGAGATGAAGTTGAGCGCAAAACTGCATGCGATTTTCCATGCATCAATTTTTACACGAATAAGTTTTTTAAGAAAATTTTTAAAAAATGCTGGGACCCACTATCTGATCTTCGAGGTTTTTCCAAAATAACGCGTCCACACAAATAGATGATCTTTCAAAAGAATGAAATATCTTGGCGAAACTCCTGATTTACATGGCGTGAGCATCCCTCGTTAGTCAACAGTCTGTCCTCGTGCCTCGTCTCTTACTATTACACATGGTATCTCACACACCTTACAAGGTAATGTTTTAAACAGTCGATCCGAGTTTCTTGCATTATGCAAGAAACCCCGAATATTTTTTTTTGCAATTTTCGAATATCTTTTTACCCGTTTAAAAAAGTCGATTTTTCACTGTCGATCACGCATCTGGAGGAAGAAATCTGGGATATTTCAATTTTACTTAAGCGCTTGTCAGCGCCGCTACGCACATTGGATATTCAAGCTCAATATATAATATAAGATTCTGCATCGGTTTCTCTACAAAATGCTCATATCACTTTAATTCGGCCCCTTGTGATTGGGCTGCCCAGGAGCGCAAAGTTAATATGCGTGACCCGGTCTAGTTGTGTCTTTTTATATGGCGGGCGCGCGTTCGTACAGATTGTACCAAAAGAATGCTACGGGTTTCAAAAATTCACAGCTTCCAAAATAAAGATTAGATTGCAAAATAAAAATGTTACTGAAATTTTGAAAAGACTTGTTTCTTTTAGAGTGTTGACATTTTTTGATTTGTGAAGGGTAGTCTTCCTATAATGGCCATTCCTATTTTTACACTTTTGGAGCCTTACGACGTTATTTACTTAGGACATTTCGTAGGTTTGGAACTGAATCCCATCGTTTGTCAATCTCTTTTCAAACCTTTCATAACGTTGTTAGGCTCCTGGAGTGTAAAAACGGAAAAGGTCGTTATATCTTCACTAATCGAAAAATGTTAACATCGTAAAAACATAACAAGCCCCTTTTTTTTTAAATTTCAATAGAGATTTTTTTTTTGAAAATCCATTTCGGATTTAATTTCGGAAGTTGCAAATTTTCAAAACACGCAACATTCATTTGAGATACCCTGTACAAACAGCAAGAAAGGGCACGAGATATTTGACATACAGTCTTAGCATAAGTGAATGACCTTGTGGAAAGATTTTCAGGTCGAAAATCGACGAACGCTTGGAAAGGTTTCCTTGTTAGTATAACTGCTGCTGCTGCTGCTCACTAATGTACCTTCTCCATGCGCAATTTCTTGCCAATTATTCGCAATCCTACCCCGTCAGTCCACTCTACACTTTGTTCATGCTTTACCAATTTCTTTATTTTTATCCGCGTAGTATTACTTGTATGTATCTAAACTGTGTACTATTTGAATGGGTCTAGGAGTTACAAAATTGGACTAGTATTAGTAGCAGTGAAGCGTGCGTGGAAAATGAGGACACAAAAAGATATTACCCAAATGACATTGAAACGAATTGATCTCCTCACATTAAATAACACATGCCACAACCATACACGGAAAAGTTTGGTGTATTTAGTATCATTTCATTCATGGCTGATGGTTGGGACACACACACACGCTTAAGGTCAAGACTTCACTCTAGTAAAAGGTAGATTAGCTGGACTGACGGTCTCGGTCACGGTCACGGCGACGGTGAATTTCTACAAATGTGAGGAATTTAATGAAATATATCTGGATTACATATAATATATGTATTTAAATATTTATTAAAGACCCGCAATTTCCTTGTGTTTGCCGAATTTACTTAGGAGACATTTTATTGGGCATAGGTTTAAAGTATATAAATTGTGTGGTTGAGATTATGCCAATGGCGGGGATCGAACCCCTGCCGCGTTAGTCTGATATCGAACTAATTGTGTTATTTATAAAATATAGAAAAATGAGTCAAGATGTGGAGAATGTAATGGTGGAGATAGAGGATCCCGCGCCATCTCCCCGACCTACTCGAACTCTTGAACAAATCCGAGCAGATCTCAAGGCAAAAGGTTCAACTGCTATGAGTAAAGAAGAAATGTCAATCTATTGGAAAGCCGAAAGGGAAGATAAGGAGGCTGCAGATTTGAAAGAAAAGAATGCAGAGAAGAGATACTGGGAATTCTTCTCAAAAATCACTCAAAGTGTGGCCTATCAAGTCTTGAGTTGGATGGCATACGTCATCTGGACTCTGATTCCATTGGCGGGAATTGTGATTGGAATGATACGCTTTTCAGATGAGTACTGTTGTGAAACCTCCATTGCTCCATGGCTTATTGCTCTTGGACTCATCTCTCTAGTTGCCGTCACTGGTGTCATTATTGAGAAAAGGCAAGGGAAGCCAGTAGTGGAAGGGAATACTGGGATAACTTGTGGACCATTGTGTTGTCTTGTTTGGATCTTAAAATTAATTCATATTATTATTTTTATAGTTGCTTGTACAACTGTGTTTGAACTTTATTCAAATGTAGAATATGAAAGAACAGAATCAAATGGATCTGTATTTTGTGACAAACTTTTGTTCCGGTTTGCATTTTGGTCACTTTTCTCTTCTTTCATTGTCCTTGTAACAACTATTTTTATTATTGTCTTTGGTTATTGCTGTGGTTACTTTATTTACATGTTTTTCTGCGTTTAAATCAATAAAATGCAGTAGCGAAGATTTTATTGTCATCAAGATTCATATTTATATCAAGGAGTATTCATGTATAGTGGTCTCTTAGGAGTGCTCGATAACTGTTTACAAAAAAATAACAACTTTTTTTCAGTCTGGGGCAAAATGTATTACAAAGTCCCATAAGACTGGCAGTTTTGCCCCAATGTTAATTCTCCATGCATGCAAATCCTGGGTTAAAACGCCATAGTAACCGCATAGTTTAGAGAGAGTAAAAAACCCAATTTTATTTTGGAGAGGTCTGAACGAGCACTCCGAATGTACCAAAGACCTCGGTGTATCCTCCGTGATTTATATATTCAATTCAAACCATTATGAGTTTAAGTTTTAAAAGTTAAAAATCTTGATGACTTTTAACATTTGTCATCTCAGGTCGAAAACACTCCGACAACAAAATTTTTTTTTGTGTGAAAAAGTGTATGGCGGGTCCAGTTCGGAGCTTCAATTGAAAATGTTCCGTTGATAGTCTTACTTGATAGTTCGGCTGTGTCCCTTAATTGATTCCACGGGATTGTCTCCTCTTGGCTCTTGCTTACCTTCATCGACTTGAATATAACCCATGGAGTACAAATCAGTCCAGGGACTTATAATGAACTTGCACTCTATTATTCAACATTAACATTTTGATTTCATATTTGTTTGAATTAAAAAATAAATAAACTACCATTTGTCGTCATATTTATTTAAATAGAGGCCTCCACCGAATATTTGCAGCTCAAGAGCAATGGTTATTATCTGAAATTTCCAAATTATTAAAATTCAATTTTAATATTCCAAAAAAGCCATATCTGATACACCGGAGATATAGGTCATCAAAAAAAATATTTATATTTTAAAAGTGTCTCCCGAACTGTAAAATCAATTTCCGATTGAGTGTTCATTTGGTAAATTAGGATTCTCAACTTAAACCTTTTACATTTCTCATTACCTATACATATAAATAGTTTAGCTGACGATGAATTTTGAAATAAAGAAGTTTTAGAATACATGTAATTCTAGAGTAAATGATGTGTGGTTTATTTTTCTCGAGGTTGTTCTTGAACAAACTAAAATGAACAAAGGTTTGTTCTGTACTAAGAATTAATTCTACAGCTATCTCTTCTAAAAATCTGAATAACCTAAGACGTGAACTAAGCGCTGACGGCAACACGATAAATCATTCATATTTCAGTTTTCATTTCCCCAGAAGAGGTGGTAAAACAATCGGCGGTAATGGCGGTAAAACAATCGGCGGTAAAATAGTTGGCGGCTGGGTTAGAGGAGGAGATCTAAGCCCCGGGAAATACTCTTTCTTGAGTTAAGACCCCGTTACATGTCGGACCACCCGCAATGACCAAACTAATTAATCCGGATTTGGCTTCCAGTCCTCCCACTGAAGAACATCCAGATAAACTTGAGAAATACACGGTTGTGAATGTCACGTTCTTATTTGAATACGGGCCCGCTGTTACAACACCGATCGCCGTTCCAATCGTTAACACTGTAAAGCAATCAAGAATAGTAAAAACAGTACATTCGATAAAATGGACAGACCTGGGTCAATTACCTTAAAAAATGTAATTAAATACAAACTACAAACTACTATGGACTATTAATGAGCATACGGCCAGAAGCGGTGTAAGTGAACGGTCCAGCGTCGATGTAGCTGGTGTTATGATATGCTGGTGCAGTGATCATCTCCAAGTATTTGTGGGTAGTTTTCATAGTAAAACCACGTAAAATTTACTGGGCCAGAGGGGCCCACCCTCAACGTTTGATTAAGATTTATATTAGGATCGCAAGAACCGGAAATTTCACGTTTGGCAAATGATAGATTTGGAAGCTCTGGGGGTGTCGAAAGGTCTACACAATTTGTCAAAAAAGTATTTGACACCAAGGAAACAGTGCAGTGGTAGCTGGAGTGAATAAGAAACAAAAGTTACCAACATTACTGTAAACACAAAATGATTAAAAATTTATCTTTATTCTCAAAAAATAAGATTTAAAGGCCAATAAAAGCGATCGCCTCGAAGGCGGTCTCAGGACTCCAAAATAATCAGAAGTCTCAAAAAGACAGAAATTAGCAGAATATGTCAAAATTTCTAGAAATGCGAAGGGTTGTGGACACTTTTTTTAACAGTTTTAACCATTTTGATACATATTCGGCGTGTTTATGTAGTGTTGAAATTTTCTTTTATTCCTTTATCGAATAATATATATTTGCGGCTAAGGACTCACCCGTAACAGTATAGTCCTTCAATTGGACAGTTAAAATTAGCATTGAACACAGTACTAAGAAATTCATTGTTTAATATTTAATTTTAATAAATTTCAATAGATATTCTGACGTGAGTTGTTTTTTTTCAAACATCTGTTAACGATAGAAGAGGTCGAATGATATTAAAAATCGAAGGCAAATTGATTCATTTGAATTGATTTCTATTTATTTATAGTTTTAGATATAGCCTAGATAGCCTTGTTCAGTATTACATGTACAATATCGGTTATGGCATTCACACTTCTCACGACACGTTTTTTTTACCATCGGCATACGCATACTATCCACCGTGTCTGAGATAAAAGCGAAGGCTGAGAATAAAAATAAGATCACAATGTTCTTCGCACATTTTATTGATATCTCATTTTGATTGATTCCAACAATGACATAATACAGTTCATCATATTGTTTATGATTAATGCAAGTTCTCCATATCCAAAGGTTGTCTTAGTTGATATTCAAAATATCTGGGCAGTTTGGCCGCACTTCTATACTGAAATCAGAGTCTGCATCAAAAGATATTAATTTTGAATCAATTTCTCAAATCAAAAAACACATAATATAAGAGGCTCTCTGCTCTTATTCTTACCAGCCAATTTCTTGTCCACAATTATTTTTATTGTTCAGTTATTTATCTAGTGACAATATTATAAATACAGCAAACAAACCAACAAACAAACAAATTCCTCCTATCAAAATGCAAGAAAAGATTCTTTCCGGCATTTTCAATAATTGACTGTATTGTATTCGGAAAGATGGAGGCAATAAAGATTCAGAATCTTCAATCGTGGTATTTATAGTCACACTCTTTCACAAGGGAATTTCTTGACTTGAATCACTTGACCTGACTTGTTTAGGGTCACACTGTACTTTATATAATTAAAATTTTTTTTTCCAAACCATAATACGAATAAGAGGTCAACTATGCAACATTTTGATTTTGTATCTCAAGTATTTACCCTGTCACAGAAACGAGTCCTTACATCGTGTAATAAACAATTGTGACATCTGATTAGCTACAATGCATGTGAGCCATATAATTTCTTTAGTATCCCGGAGTGATGTTAATCAAAATTGATTGAAACAATTGAACCATTTAAGAGGTCGTACTCGTAACCCACTCACCAGTCAATCTTGTCCAGTGTAACTCAAGAGTAATAAATTGGGTTGACGTAAATACTGGTAACCCTGCACTAATAAAAATACACTCGCATTGGTGATTCGTGTCCGCTGAAGGCCGTAACAATTTAAACAAAGACTACCGTGTTTCAGCTTAACTTAGAAAAATATTTTCTGTACACCATGTTGGCGATATTGACTTAAGTTCCAGCTTGTAGTTCTAACCATTTAACTAAAAGTATAAATCTGGTAACCGTAAAAATTCCTTCTAGTCAGTCTTCAAAAAGTCAGTTTAAGAGAAAAATGTTTCATGATTGAAGTCGGTATATAATTATTATTATTACACCCAAGAAAGATATATGTAGGCATTTTTGTTTTTGTCTGAACTTTGAAAAGATCTTATCAATTATTACTACGAAAGGACAGGGTGATTAAGTTTGTAGCTGCGCGTTCGCCAAGCATGGTACCGGCCAGGACAGGTGGTCGTGGGGGCAGGTTTAACTTTGTTCAAAAACTAATTAAATATGCACCTGGACACGGTACAGTCAAACTTGTACAAATACATGAGGACAAACAGGGAGTCTCTGTGAATCTGAAATATGTATTCATTGGTAGTACGGTAAGTTACCATGAAATCTTTTTTAGTATGTAATTCTAAAAATAGTACTCATTTTATGTGCTCATCAAGATCATACAGACACTGTTCTACGTGTTTTTCTAGGAGCAAAAACTGTGTATTCAAACATTTCTATTCATTCTATTTATTTACTATTTAATTATAAAATATCAGCCAACTCGAAAATCAGTAATGAAGTCCCACTCTGTAGCGAAAATTGTTCACTATCGCAACATTCAGAGTTATGGAAATTTTATCGTTAATACACAAATAAACACAGCAGCCTTAGTGATGAAATGACTGTTTTGTCACGTTCCCCAAGTACATTTTAACCACTCATTGTTATAATCGTGACTTCGCGAATTATTATTCGCGATTAATTGTTCCGAGTAGGATTTGTACAAATACTATAAACATAGCCCGACAGTGTCACAGAAGAATGATTGTGCTAATATTGTAAACTTATAATAATTAACCCGGTCAAGAATTTTGTGGAATGTCAGACAGCAAATTAGATTGGAGAATAATAGCCTATCATGTAATAATTTTTGGCAAGGCAGAGCAGAACTGCTGGACCCCTGCATCTCTCCCATTTCAAAAGGCATCAAATCTTGACTAGACCCTCTAGTGAATGTCAAAGAATGGATTTTATTTAATATTCGCGATTAATAGTTCCGAGTAGGATTTGTATAAATACTATTAATATAGCCCGATAGTATCAGAGGAGAATGCTTATACCAATAATGTAAACTAATTTTAATTCACCCGGTCAGGAATGTCATGGAATGTCGGATTGGAAATTGGATTGCAAAATTAGAAACCAAGTTTATCCATGTAAATTCAGGCAAGGCAGCGCAGAACTAGCTGGACCCCTCCATCATCGTGCTCAAATTATTATACGCTAAATTCACGTCATTACTTGTAAAAATTTCGTAATAGCCAAATTGTTGTACACTTTATTGATCGTAGTTAGCATAAGTAAACATAATTACAAATTGGGTCTGATTAAAAAGTGTAAATAAAATGATTGGCCATAATGAGTACTCCAAATAATTTTAGGAGCTTGTATGAACGTTGCAACGATCTGTGTCACAAAAAAAATCTTCTCGTTTGACTGGTCCAGGTAAAAGTAAAAGACCATCGACACTGCCATCCACCCATTTTGTGGTGCAACCAGCTTTCAAATCGTAACCAATTGAGCAAACTCTTCCAAATGCGTACCACTTGGTCGACTTATCAGAAGCATATCTTATATTAAAAACTGTAGAACAATATGGTTTTGACGGTCTAGTCTCTACCCGTTCTGCTAAAAACAAACTAATCTTAAATTAGTAGCAAGTAGTTGGTATATTTGCAGGTTTGGGTCAATTTCTTTCGAAAATATACTTAAGTACAAGTACGGTTTTAATTCCAAAAGTACTCAAGTACAAGTGCACTGACAAACTTTGAACAGTACTTAATTACGAGTACAATAACTTGAATAACTATTTGGTACTTGGTAGTTAAGTGCACATGCACAGGTACTAGTGTATGTTAAACGTCGTTGAATTCCTCTTGAAAAGTATTTTTGAAAGGAAATTTTTAAGTACTTAGGTTCAAACTCAATTCGACAAAATTTCGAAAATAATTAAGTACAAGTACAATACCGCACTTGCATTTGGTACTTAAGTACATTTTCAAATGGAATTGACCCGAGACTGTATATTTGTTTAAGAAGTTAAACGTACCTTCTGGTAGTGGGAGCACAACGCATTCTTCCAATAAGTCTTCGCTGATGGGGGCTTCCCGGCATCGAGAAGTTAGATGAGGTACTCCATCAATTTCAGAATATGTACAGCTATAGCATTTCAAACCTACGATATTTAAATACATCAAAAATGTTACAAGTTGGAAGAAACAAATATAAATGACGTCGTGGTTGAGCAAATACATGATGATAGGTTGATGAAAACAAGTACCGTCAAGAGGACGGTCCTTTGAGCAAATTGAATCGTGTTCATTTTACCGGACGTTGGACCTTGGACGTGTAGCAGAAAATATTAAAAACTTTGGTGATCGACATTTGGAAATTCTAAACTGATGCACTTTTAGGCTATAAAGATTTACTTTATATAGAATTATATTTCTATTTTTACCGTTGTTTCATCAGAATATTAGTGAATTAAAAACAAAAGTGTGTTTTCCAAAAAATTGTTCATTCTTAGGAATAAATGGTAGAATCATTTCCACCTAAGTTACTCACCAATGCATTTGCAAATAATTTGAAATTATGACGTGCGAAGCATTTATAAAATAAAATAAATAATTAATATAGTTTCATATACTGTTGACCGTCGTGGTGTGGTTAGATTACTAAGGTAAATAATAATGTGTATGGCGTCAATCGCACTTAATCAGAATTATGAATCATTCATGCTACTACATCGCACAAAACATGAACACATTAGTTTACAACATAATTTCTACAGTACGTTAATTTTTTCATAAGTAAAAAAATCTCCCGTACTGTAAAAACTGTTAAAATTCCCTTGGACTAGGCATTACTATGCATGGTAGACGTAATGACTCCACAGAATCCGGGTTCCAGTTTGAAGTGAAACGTTTGAAAATTTTAGTTAGGCTTTCGGGTGAAATCAATTTTTTAGTCTCTTGGGATTTTAGGTTGGTTTTCTTATTACCAAACCCGGTATGCCAAACCTGGAATATACTACAATTGTCTTTTGTGTTTGTCCGTATGTGTGTATGGGGAGGCGTGTTTTATTTACTCATCATCAATTAGCGAATTTGATCTAAAAAGTGTTTTCGAAATATATCAGGTGTAATACGGTTAATTACCATAGCTCTGAAGTGATTCGTTAGGATTAAATGACATGTCGGCTTCTAAATCTGCAGTTGGCATCGGCGGACTCATGTAAATACTAGTAAAATTAAAGATAATTTCAGCTTGATCGACTTGCTAAAATGATAGCGTAATATTAATCACCAAATGCACAGGGCGGTTTGTAATCTTTTACTACCCGGCCCTAATGCCATGCCTAACTGTAGTACGGGTAATCTAAAAAAAACGTGGTGGCATACATTCGGTGAAAAGTTCAAATCGAATATCGGTCAACTGCCACTGCTCCCACGAAACCATCATTTCGAATTTTTCTTATTTTTCATGTGGGGTGGGAAGCATGGAACCGGACAGACAGGTGGACGGACATTGGGATTTTAAAAGCCCTTTACAGGACTCCGTCTACGGGGTAATTAAATTAGTCGAACATTTCAGAATCTATGCGGAGATCATCGTTCTAGTTGATTTGTATCATTTGAAGCGCTGCTCCACTCGATTCGGAGTATTCGTTCAGTCAGGAGATGAAGTCAAACGCGAGGATGTTATTCTACATGTTATGTTATAAAAGCAATTTAAAAATGTTTTGCTCGTAAAAGCGATGTAAAGCCCGGAATGCACCTACCTGTTTCCACGTGGAAACGCACCGAGTGAAATGTTTCGCTCAAGATTTCATTTTCTGATACGTATGGGAGAATTTTGCGGAGAAATTTTCGTCTCGCTCGAGATCGGAGTGAAAACCGATTCCTTTTCACGCAGTACGTGCCCGGAGTCAAATACATTCTTTTTTGCTTGACACAAGTGAAAAAGTCCTGTATAGTCGAATGCTACCTGACATTGCAGCAAACCTTTAATTTCATCAATCTCGTCGAAATCTTGACATTTACTACCATTTCCTTTAAAGGTATTTTATTCACGAGTGTTTTCTAATTCGAACTATTTTAAAGATATTGCTGGTGCCAGCCAGACTTCTGAAGATAAAAAAAGAATTCTGATCATTCAAAATTTCTTGGCTTTTTCTAACTTTGAAAATAATATAAAACTAAAACAAAAATTATAGAATAAAAAGTACTCCAGATGTGACGTCAATAATTTTGGGATGGTCAAGAAAAAAATTTGCAAAATATTCGAGGTATGCTAAAGCAAGTCCCTACGGAGTGTCATTCTTGACCGACACAAAAGATCGGATGCCGAAATCGCAGATCGCAGCCTGGGAAGAACCTGAAATCATGACTTCGTCAAACTGAATTTCAGAAGCCATTCTAAAATCGATGCAAGTGATGTAACAATTCATTATTTTGCAACCGATAAAATATACTGTTTTGTTGATATTTCCATTTTTCCCACACCTAATGAGCCCCATATCACTAAAGTGAAATCGGCGTGAAATAATTGCTGTCAACGGCTGTGACTTTAAAATTCTGTGTGTCTTTTTTCTCACAAAATATATATATATATATTTATATATATTTGGTTACTGGAATGACTTCCGCTTCCTACTGCGGCCCTTATGTCATCCACATCTCACAGAGAAGGTAGCTCTGTGAGGCCAATGCAATACCCATAGATTTCTATCGACGAGTCGATGATTCTA
>JAQGCA010001358.1:0-18025 GCA_034698945.1 Protaphorura quadriocellata
CGGACTTCTGATTTGTCGATTACTCGTCAAGTTCGACGCATTGAAGCGGTATGCATTGCACATTCTTTTAAAAAAATCAGTCCTTCGTCGATTCTTCATGTTAAATGAAGTAAACGTGAAATTAAATTGCAGATTCTGTAAAACATTATCTTACTACTTTTATATGTAAATGAACTAATGTAAATAATATCGTGTATATCATCAAAAAATTACTTGATTTGTACAAACACTTATGTGTATAAATGATGAGACGATTTAGATTGGATTAAATAGCATCTTGGAAGGAATCACCTCAAGTCAACCTAGTGTTATAATGTTTTTAAATTCAAACTTGGGTGACTGGACTGGACTCATAGTGTTCGCATTTATTTACACGGAAGATCCACTTCTTCGGAATTGGTATCTGGGAAATGTTTCATTATTTTTCGCCAGCAGAAACTAAAAAGTATACAGCAACTGCAAACCAACGAAGTATTCAATAAAAGAATTAATTAAAATTAGTCGAGAGAATAGTTAAACTACCTTTCTCACATGCAGATTAGTAAAACATGAGAAGTGTGGCCAGTCACTCTAAAATAAAATGAAAGTATAACCAAACAATAATAGCAATAAAAAAATGATTCGGATTACTACATTACAACTTGCAATTTCCGATGAGAAAGTTTGATTGATTGTGTACTTTAAATTTTAATTGAATTTCCGGTAAATTAAAATTAGTAAACAATTTTGTGCCTGTAATAAACAATGAGCCTGATTCTCACTATTACCAATTAGCCACGCGACAAATAATCCCGATACTAAACCATCCACAGTCCTGAAACTAAACCATAAGTGGCTACTGAATCCGGATAGTTATTCCTCCTATAGAGAAAATTAATTGCATTCACATATTGATAATCGATAAAAGATCTTAGTAATGTTGAATGTCACTCTCACATGGCTTCCTGCAAAGCTACGACAAATGTAGATATGTAAATAGATCCAAGCCCCAGTCCAAAAATTATTAGACCCGTCAATGTTAGCCATAGAATTCTTTAGAAATAGATAGCTAGTTAATTTACCACGTCTATTGCCGAGGATTTTGTTTTCTTGTTATTAGTGAAACTTACGGCCTAATCGGAATGAACGGTGCAGGGCCAATCAAAAGAAATGCAACGAAAATTAAAGAACAACCGGCAATTGTAATGTAAGAAGGTTGCTTCATTCTATCGCAGATTGGGCCAACAATGGTAGGCCCGGTAATAGCATAGACTGCCCCGTAGGATAGGAAAATGAAACCAGTCGCTGTTGCAGAAAGATCGAACTAGATACAAAATAATATGCATCATGTGCTGGTCGATATTAAGTAATTGAGTTTTCGTTGTAATTAACTGAAACCTGGCGAATGTGAGGCTCAAGAGTGGTTCCAAGAAATCCTAACGTAAATCCCCTTAATGAAAAGCAAAAAGGATTAACGAAATATCCAATCAGCATATTGAATATTGGAACCGTAGCGTTGTAGTGAAAAGTGAAAAGTGAAACTGGATTTTACGAGGAAGGTCACCGATTGTGTTGAATTTGTACAGAACACACATTTGGCCTGAACCCAATTTTCCAAACTTATAATGTGGAGTGGACACTACGAGGCAACCCTCTCCCACCAAACCTAGTTTAACTTTTCGCCACCACAGTCCGAAGAAAAGGTTGTTGCAATTTTGGTCCAAAGAATTTGATTGAATTACGATTTGGTCGGGTATCCTTTAGAATATTAAAGTTCCGATTGTTTGATTACCCAATAAACGTGCCAAACATATTTATTTGTATAGCAGGAATTCCGACTAGATGAAATACTCCTCCATAGCGGGACCCGGTATTGTTGTCTCCTGCAGTTTTGGAGTCACCTGACTTGTTACTAAGAAGGAAATTCCATACAATTGGTGACAATGTAATAATACAGCCTAAAACAACAAATGGCATGGTGAAGCCTCCAAACTGCTCAAGCAATAAAACCAAACTGAATTAAATGATAATTCCGATTTTATAACGATTGTTTGTAATCTTTATATTGCACCTCATATAAGATCTCACCGACAACAGGACCAAAGCATATCCCTGCGCCGAATGCAGTTTCCATTAAAGCCTACAGAGATTAATATCTAAGACAAATGTGAACAAATTGTGAGTTTCAAATAATTTCATACAAAGGTTGCGGCGACTGAATTTGGAAATTCCAGAGTCACACACGAGTATATTGAAACGAAAATTGCCGAAGCTCCTGTGCCTTGAAGAATTCTCAGGATCAGTGACGAAATAAAGAAATATGTCCGGTCGTTAATTCTGTTTAAAAATCTGAATTTTTTTTAATTTTTGATAAGTACACCAATTTATTTGCATCTATAGCTAATAAAATGAGTTACCCAAAACGTATCATACTAATTCCTTCTACAAACACACCGAGTTTGAAACCAGTTTTAGGGCCGATGGCGTACATCTAATTAAAATACATTCAAATCAGATCCCTTTACTTTTAGTGAAGTCGAACTTGTTCCAGGCGACAAAAATGTGACCGTCTAGTCTTGAACGTGGTAGGGGATCATGAGTTAGATGGGATTTGAATGGCGGAGCAGCAGGCGACACAATACTACATACCAGGTCATGTCTGCCAGGTGGTCGTGAGAACAGTTTCGACTGAAGTATTTCAAACAATAAAAGACTTACGTGAGACCCGAGAAGAGGGCACATTATAAATGCAGTGATCTATCCAATTCAATTTTATTCAAGTGATATTATAACATGATGACAAATCTCCTTGATCCCAATGACAGGTCACTTTACGTAGAACAGGGTAGGCAAGTCTAAACCCGAGTTTTAAAACCCCCAGGGGATTTAGGGGTTTTAAGGGTTTTGATGAGTTCATAGATTTTAATAGCAGGTCGACGGTTATAAAGTGTAATAATTGTAATAATTAAATAGTTATAAATGAGCTAATATTTAATTGCGGTCCAGTCCAATCTCGTTTCTCCCGTTGAAAAGACCAGTTACATTAGTCAAATATATAGTCAGTCCATGACTGCATTTTCCCTCTTCGATCATCATGTTTTGTAGATCGATCAAATTCAGATAATTAAAATTGGATCGGAAATATTTTGAAAAGAGTCAAAGAAAGTCTAATAGTTCAGTGCAAGAGACCAGTCAGAGTTCTAAACGATTTTGAATTATCCGAAGTTCTAAACCTAAGTAATGAAATTTAAATTGGTTTAGCTGATAATCATCAGTGGAATTGAAAGATATTTGTCGACAATCGGATCCATTATGACTGACGAGAGAGACAAAATTGGTTTGGAAAACGTTTTCCTTCTATTTACAGCAATATCGTATTTAGAACAAGTTTTGGGAGTAGCTGATTTTTTGAGTAAAATGACATCGCATTGTATGTGGTAATAATTAAGTTTTAGGTTAGTAAATTGATTTTGTTGCATGTTACGTACAAAATGTTATATACGAAGGAGTTATAAGAAAGAATGATACTGTATTTCTAATATGTTACCACTACAATTACATCAATTTTAACTTATTGTTTTTCAATATAGTCTCCCTATTTAATACACTTTTACGTAATAGATTTCACGCTGTGCATACTGGTTTTAAAAAAGGATTCCTGTCGAGACTGAACAAAGTTTTGCACCTCCCCTTTAACTGCATCATAATCTGAATACCACTTTCCTCTGAAGTGTTTTTTTAAGATCAAAATTTATATAAATAGCCTGATGCATGGTCCTGACTCTAAGAGTAAGTCCGATGGTTGGAATAGTTTTATTTTAACCAGTGTAAATTCTACCACTTTGGCTTCATAAGCCAGATAGTCAGAATATTGATCATAAAGTCAATTTCAACAATCTGCACAATTAGCGTCGGACATCTGACTTTTTGGAATACTTGGTCTATTCCCGTATTTCAAATTTTTTGACCACATTTAAAAATAGATAAACACTGGCAGCCTTGTTACTTCGGAAGAGCATTACTTTCGTAAGTTGTGACCACTTTTTTGTGAATTTCCGTTGGCAATCTTTTATTTAAAAATAAACATTTGATGAACAAAATTCACAAAACTTTCATGTTTTCCATGACAAAGGCCAAATCTCAACTGGAAAACCTGTTAGTATTCTTACAATCGCTTAAGGAACTTACGGGAATCTTCTTGGAATTTTAGGAGTTCAGGTCGCAAGAAATCTCATTTTTTCTGACTAGAAAACCGCCTCGTATATTCCATACACAATCCGTTAAAATCCCTGACTTTAAAACCCTTGACTTTTATTACAACCCTTAGACCCAACCCTTAAAACTGCTAAAACCCTTAAAACCCCATTAAATGCCTTCAAACCCAATGGGTCGGGATTTTGATCATTCAAACCCGGGTTTTTACCAACCCTGTCGTACAAGCATAAATAAAATTTGATTGTATCGACATACCTCATAGCTTCCGATTACAAGACCATATTCCGAAGCAGTAACGTTCTTACTTTCTGCCTGAATAAGAAATTGAATAAAACATTTTCTTCGACAAATAAATATTGAATAATGTGTAATCAATTAGTTTACTTCTTGTGGAAAGAATGGCCCTTGAAGAGAGTAACTGAGAGACGAAATCATGTTGGCAATTGAGAAAACAATTAGTACTGTCCATTGATATCGGGTATAATTTCGCCTTGAATTACTAGCTGGCGTTTCCTTTTCCATTGTTAGCTATGATGTATGGAATTAATCAGTAGTAGCAATTTTTAGATTCAATTCGATTAAATCTATCCATAAATGAATTACGTTATATTTGTCGATGACACTTAATATTTATGTAAGTACTTGATGTTCTGCCGCCGCACAACAGACTAGTGCGGACAACGTGAATAACTTATTACATTATGCAATAACAAACTTCAAGATTCATTAACACAATCTTAAAACAGTCAGAACTAGAACACAAGTCAGAATCTATTACATATTATGACAAACTAAGCGATCTTAAGTTCAAAGTATACTTTATATGTCGACAGGCATTCTTGTAACTCGCTCGGATTCTGTATCGTATCACACAGTTCAAGAATTGTGTCGTGAGAATTTCGCCATGCTGATGCGGAACTGACTCGTCCCCGAATCCTAGGCACAGGGACTGTTCTGTTTCTGTCCTTGAGTTCTCGGGTATTTGTTGCATTTGCACTTTCATTCACACGTAAACTAAAAATTAAAAAGCTACAAAAGGATATCCGAAAAATGCTGACTCAGAAATGTACGAGCCGTATGAATCTGGTTTCAACTAATACTAAAACAGTTCATGTCGAGGAATTATGATGAGAACGTTTTATTTTAACTGCATTTCTCTAACCGTGTATCCCTGATTTAAGTTTCACTGCCTTGTCTAAAACCCTTAACGATTTTTGATCGAATCGCTATTGAGGTTCTATTATATTTCTATTGAAGGTGGTAAAAAGTTATTACAGGTTCTGCCGGAATTTACTAAACATTGTATATTATTTGATACATGCATTTATATTGTTTTTAAATAATCGATCGGTTAATTCTGAATTGATCTAACAGAAGTAATTCATTCATTATTGATTATCTTGCCAAATAAGGCCTCCGTATCCCAGTATGTATTACGGGTTGTCATTCGGTTGGATTGGATTCGATAGGTACGTATGTATTTGAGTCATCAACTCCACACTCCACAATATAAGGGTAAAGAACTTCACCATCGGTGAGTAGCGTTAATTCCGACTGTCACTATACTTAAAATTAATTCTAATTGAATGAATTAGTGTTTACCTTGATCATCTGTACATGGTGTTTCTAAAAGAAAGTGTCCACGAGCTGAGCGGGCTCTCACAGTTTCGAAATTCAAGTTGTCGTTGTCGGATTTTCATAAGGTTGAGCTCAAATTGAAGCCAATCGCTTTGTCTTCAAGGGATACTTGCAAAATCGGGATAAAAAATCTCGGTTCGCTAGATATGGTGTCTTTTACATTAGTCGGCTTTTGAACGTGAACAAAAAAACTGTTCAAAGGTAGGTTCACACAGAAACCCCCAGTCAAAAAAAGACCGAAATGACAACTAAAGTCTACTCAGACCACCAGACAATCGATTGCAAGAAGAAAATTGCAAAAATTAGGAGCTTTAACAAACAAAAATCCGTAGAAACTGAATGAGTCCGAAAACTGCAAAAAGCGTGGTTGGACAATTTCTTATTCTCCAGTGAACCGACAACAACTGAAAAATACGAAGTACAAAAAAGAGCGTGCAAACAACAATGTAAGTTACTACTGAGTGGAAATAATGCACTTGTCCAAAAGAAAACTGCGACTTTGTCGAAATACCCGGGGATTTGGGTAGCAGAAAGTGTACCCGTGAGTTAATTACCCTTGTGATCTCTGTATCACCGATAGAATTTCACAGTAAGGATGCCAAACAGTACAGACAATACCATTCAAGTTTCTACCAAAATTTCCGCTGGAAATGATGCCTGTGGTAATGTTCCGAAGGTGCAACCGGACTTCTTATCATCGATTAGGGCACTACGGTTACCCTGAGGTACAACTGATTACCCCTTACTATTTCCGTCTCAAAAAAATTCATTGACGCAGGATGAAATGCCCAACCCGTGGAACAAACATAATTATGACTCATTTGAAGAATAACATTCCCCCCGTCTGGGGAAAGGGAATCAGGCCGTGAGACAGCCCGATTTTGTATCAAATTGAATATGGTTGGTCCACTTTAAAAGAATCAGTACTGAGAATCTCAATTCCAAAGGATCGAGATACTTTAATTCGTCAACGAAGCAAAACATGGAATTTACTTGACCTGACCTATCTCAGTAGATTTACCTGTCCCTCTTCAGATTGAGTCTGAGAAGTCCGAATTTCTGGTGGAACCTTAACCAGATACTAGATTTTGAAATTGATGTGTTAAGATTCTTTACGTGTTCAAAGAAAATGGTCCGAGAATGTACCCTTTCTTTTAGAAACACCATGTATACTAAAGCATTTACGAAGAAACAAAAAAAAGTGACTTCGAAACCTGAATTAGGACTATTAAGTAACTGCTAGTAATTGTTCCATATTAGTATATTCATGCAAGCTGAAGCGTTTTAAGAAGGTGTTGGTATTTGTAATAATGTAAGTTCCTAATAGTTGGGACGTAAGGAATTCATGCACTTAAATAGTAAAGTCCGAATGTGCAGTCAAGCTTTCATTTTCCGCCTGGTGATTCAGTTCAATTCAACGAGTTTATTTAAGTGTCGCTATAATATGAGTTACGTTTTAATTAGTAAATCAATATAATCGATTTAGAAGAGTCGATAGATTAATTAACTGACGTATTATAGCGTGTTCACATTGTTCCAATGTCTTACGACATTTCAGGATAGCGATATAAAGAAAATTAATCATACACACACTTATACACAGAATCACATACACCTAAAACAATATCATTGAACAGATGAGTGAGACCATACGATTCAATTTTAATTTGTATTAGTTTTATAATTAGGTTTTTGATTATAACACTCTGAATTAAATAACTAATTTTTTCATATCAGCTGGCCAAACAGGCGCAAAAACTTGAGTGGGTACATCAATAACCCAACAACGTTGACAGTGGAGAGCAGGAGTAGAGTACATTGACGCTAGGAGGCCATAGACCGCTGTCGTTCTTAGGCAGACCATCCGGATTCGCATTTTACCCGTCGCCGTACAGAGATTCTCATAGTTCCTTAATTATATAGTTAAGTTCCCTGCGTTGTGTGGGGCTAAATGACCTTGCCCACTTTGCTCTCTGTTTAATGTCAGAGGTAGTATAGTCTGTGACATTCTTCTAATATTTTGACACAAAATTCTGACGAAGGACCCTACTATAAATTTTTTGAACCTATTGCATTAGTTACCATTCAGGTTTGAACGTTTAGAATATCGGTCATCCAGCTTAGAACTTTATTGTATTTATGGATTGCTTTCACATACATTTTCATCATTCCAAATAACCTCCGTTGAGTTCAGAAGTGATCTTTCGTCACTAGTTGTATTAGGATTTTGTTCTGTCCAGGATCGTCGTTTGAAAATGCAAACACCGGATATCAACAACTGTAAAACATGAATAACGATAAGTTTAATCCAGCCTTACAGTAATTCAAAACCATTATAGCTGTAAAATCTTACCAAAGCGGCCGTAAGAGCAAACATAACATACGTAGCATTTCGGAACCCAAAATTATCCTGGAGTAAACCAGCAGTTACTGGACCAAAAAAAGCGCCTAGCGATAAAGCCGACATCCACAATCCCGAAACTAAACCGTACGTGGCAACTGAATCCGGGTAGTTATTTCGCCTAAACGAATTCATATAGTTAGAGTTGTTATATCGGGAAAAGACCAAACCTTTTACAAACTCTCGTACCTGGCATCGTGCATTGTTAGAAGAAATGTTGACACATAAATACAACCTACCCCTAAACCGAGAAATAAAAGTCCTCCCCAAGTCAGCCACACATTTCTTTTTTAAAAATCAAAATAAGGTACATCAGCATTTAGATATATGTTTTCTATGTCACTTTAGTTGACTTACGGTTTAATCGGAATGAAGGGAGCAGGACCTATTGCAAGAAATGAAGCAAAAATTAGAGCTGCACCGGTCACTGTTACAAATCCCGGTTCTTTCAATTTGTCACAAATTGAACCGATAATTGTCCCAGTTAAAGCGTACACTCCACCATATGATAAGAAAGTTAGCGCAGTGAGAGTAGGTGAAAGGTTGAACTGAAAAAATATATTTTGTTAGACCGCCAATTCTGTATGAAAACATTGGTAGTGCTTATAATAATTTTACTTGACGAATGTGGTGTTCTAAAGTAGTAGCGATGAATCCTACAGTAAATCCTCTGCAAGAAAATAATAAGTCGTGGTCAGTTATCGAAACACCCATATTACAGCGTACCTTCAACCCCCTTGTAGTCTATCAAGGAGAAAGAAAGCGAAAGTGAGATGTGCATTTTTCTTAAATCTTGCTGGGGATCCAAAGAGCCAATATTATTATTAAAATATTTCCTTTTATTCCACAAAGGTGTGAACACACCACATATAAGGCGCAGTGAGAACTATCAAGGCTTGGCGGACACCTTCATTCTGCGTACTACAGAAAAAGAAGAGCCTTCATGAATTCTGAAACAAATTATGTGACAAGGTAAGGTAAATAGTGAGGTGTCCGAACCGGAAGACCATCATCGTTTATCAACGAACTCGGACGGGAGCTATGGCCCAAGGGTTATGCATGTCAAGTCTGAAGTAATCAGAGAAGAATCGGTTCACCGGACGGATGGATGGATAGAGCAGATGCAAATAAGACAAAATGGTAATGGCGATCTCAATACTCTGTGATCTGCATAATAATCGTGGCAGAGTATCCGACCTTATGCAGTTTCAATGCTTTGCTGGTTTTGTTTACCCAGTAAAAGTGCCAAAAATATTTCCTAATATAGTTGAGATTTTGAGTAGATGAAATATCCCTCCGTATCGAGATTCATTATTGTTAAGATTTCCTTCCGGACGTATAGGGTCTCCCGGTCTTACAAGAAGAAAAAGTGATACTATAGGTGAAAGTGCAATTATTGCACCCAAAACTGCAAACGGCAAGATAAATCCTCCAGCCTTTTGAAATAAACATAAATTAAAATAACTCATCGCAAAATTTGATATTTCGATTTTAAACCTGGTAAAGAGCTTGACCGACAGCAGGACCGATGCAAAAGCCAAATCCGAATGCCGTTTCCATTAGTGCCTGCAAATATAGAAAATTGTATTTTCGCAACTCAATCACTGGCTAATTGTTCGTTCACTAATGCTGAAACATACAAAGGTAGTAGCCACTGAATTAGGAAACTCAAGGGTGACAAATGAGTAAATCGACACGAAAAGAGCAGAGGTCCCAATGCCTTGAATAATTCTCAGGAGTAGTGATATTGCGAAAAAATACGCTTTGTCAATTTTATCCAAGAACCTGAAGTTGAGAACAATCCTTGTTATCAGTGTTATCTGAATCCACCGCAAATAATTTAAGTAATTGTAGACTACCCAAAACAAATCACGCTACTGCCGGCAACAAAAACGCCGACATTGAACCCAGTTTTCGGCCCAATTGCGTACATCTAAGGGAAAAAGTAATATGTCAAATTAGTACTTTGAATGTCATAAAATGTGACATCTCACATGCGTTTTAAAGTTCTGAAGGTGGTACTCGATATTAGTATACAACTTTTAATAATGCTATTCTATTGAATTAGTGAAATAGTAATCGGGATGAATCTCGAATTTAATTTGAATTATTTCTTACAAAACTTCCAAGAACTGGACAGAAGACAAACGCTGTTATTTCATAACTGCCAAAGACTAGACCTATTTAATTTTTTGAAAAAGATATTAGACAATCATTTTTTAAAGGTAAAATTGTTCATATTACTTATTACCATACTCGGATGCAGTCACGTTTTTGGTCTCCGCCTGAAAATTGGACGCGTAAATACAATTAATCATTTTTTGAGTACGTGCGAATGCGCCTATGTAGAATAAGAAAGTAAACTGAGAATCATATTTTTCTTACTTCCGCCGGATAGAACGGGGCTTGTAGCGAATACGTCATCGCTGAGAACATGTTAACAGTTCCGAATAAGATCAGTACAGTCCATTGGTACCGGGAATAATCTCGCCACGAACTCGGACTGGAAATTTCTTGTATCATTGTCACCGGCTATTAATTATTTAAGCACTAAATGGGTTATATCTATTCACTACGAAGTTAATACTCATTTCGGACGATTTGAACAGGACACATTACGATAATACGTGCTCATTGAACTGACGGATTAATAGTTGGCCTACGTGCAGATAATTTAATGTGACGGCACTAACAGGATATGCCAGCAACAGTGCTAAATAGTTAATAATTGTTTAGCTTTAATGTTAGCTGATATGAACTGTAGTTTATAGTTTCTGAGATACGTGAGTCAAAACATGTACATATACAACTGGCGGAGACTGGAGACCGTTCTTTATAACTAAAACGAGTCTGATTCTGATAACAAATACATTTAGTTGGGCTATAATTATAAAACTGTATATTCATCAACTAAATATTTCATCAAATCACCCTTATCGGTCAGAGTTTCACTTCCCACCTGCTATTTCACAGTAATTAAGCCTGCGATAATTGACGGTACGTACAATGCTTGCCTGCATTAATTATTTGTGTTGTAAGTTATTGGGTTAACCGCTAATGACAATTAGCATCCCAGTCTGTTTACTTTCATTAATGATCTTTTGTAATGATCCTACATTTGTAGCCGCAACTCATTGATTAAGAGTTATTTCTAAACTTGATCGTTTTATTTTTATTTTGATAGTTAGGGAGCTGCACTCGCTGGGTTTCTTACAGGACCATAACTAGAACAGTTCAAGTCACGATTATGAATTAATGTCCGCTGATAAAAGATTAAATGATAATAATCGTCCGCTGGAATCTTATTTGAGTGAGAATGAAAGTAACGTAATACAGGGTGTTCCAAATGAACATAAACACTTTCAAAAATTTGTGGTTCCGAAAGTATGGACCAGATTTTCGAAAAAATTATTTTTAATGAAACTTCAAGAAGACATGTTTTTACAATTTTGACATTTCACGATTAGTGAAAAGTATTCTCGATAACGGCCTATCTTAATTTTGCACTGCCAGGGCCTAACAACGTTACAAGTGTACGACATTTCCAGTGTTTTCTAACTCGATTCCAAGTACCTCTTTATCAATAGTTCTTTTCATGTCTATTCCAGATTTTTAAAATTGTTAAAAATAATTTTTAAAATTGTTAAAAATAATTTTTAAAATTTCCAAACTAATTTTTGACAAAATATTTTAAATGATTTAAAAAAAATATTGGAGAAATATTGCGAGATTTTTATTTAATTTTCAATTTAAATTACTAATTTTATTCTAATTTAAAAAATCTGTTATAGACTTGAACGGAAATGTTGTACTAATTCCATACTTGTATTATTTGAATGCTTTAGACACTAATAAAAAATTAAATTAAATCCGATTACCTTAGGTTCTGGGAGTGCAAAAATAAGAAAGACCGTTATATTGAGAATGCATTTCACTAAAACGTGAAATGTCACATTGTGAAAAAGCAAGTCCGCTCAAAATTTCAGTAAAAATATTTTAGTTTTGAAAATCTGGTCCATATACTTTGGAAACTACAATTTATTGAAAGTGTTCATATTGGTTTGGAACATTCATTCGGGAAAAATTTCAATTTACCCTGTTTTCAACATTCGCACCGTTTTTCCCGACATAGCAATAACAATAAAGACTGCCAATTTGTTCACTTCGTGCACTTGAATGCTATGGATGACACTCGAACAAATAAAAAGAAACAGACATGAAAGTATTCGTAATGGACAGCTTAACCTATGACGTAATTTGTATAACTTGACTATCATTTTCTTACATAAATAAGTATAGTTGAAGAATATTTATATTTTTCAACTAACAAAGTAGGAAATAACAAGATATTCATTTTACAGAAAATCTTACTGAAGATATAACGAGTCATCCTCAACGCGCGTTCCAATTTTTGTGTGCTAGCTAGGTCTGGCGAAAAATTTTGAAGCCATGAGCTCATCTCTTCTGGTGTCCCATTATAGTCATCTCGAATAGTTTCTTTACAAAAAATATCGACTTCGGTTTTTCTTTATTTTTATGCATCGCTTGTCTAATTCGGCGACAATTTTGGAACCTGTGAGCCATACAGAACTTTATTTGCAAAGCTACAATGAATTAAGAGTACGAAATATAAAATGTAATACAAAAGTCTGAAATTGAGAGAGTACTCGTAAAATGTATATTGACGGATATTTACAAAAGTACCCTTATCTCAAATTTTACAGTAACAGCTATATCCGGAAGATTTGTAGAATTAAGGGATTAATTAGGAGTGGCAGTTTTGTCAGAATGTATCCTCTGTTGATACGGTCCAATGATCCCAATTAATAACGTCGCTGTTCTTGAGCCTTCTGCAAGATTGGAAGCAGTTCGTCTTTTAA
Source organism: Protaphorura quadriocellata (assembly GCA_034698945.1). Lineage (NCBI taxonomy): Eukaryota > Metazoa > Arthropoda > Collembola > Poduromorpha > Onychiuridae > Protaphorura > Protaphorura quadriocellata. The sequence continues at coordinate 13,114 of JAQGCA010001358.1, forward strand.
GCCATCACGAAACACGTTATGTTTGTACTGTACGGTCATGCAGTCCTTGATGATGAATGAGATGACGAGTAAAGTCTGGAGAAAAGAGGACATATTTTAATAAGTTATGACAATTAGGCATGGGTTACAATTGTTGCACACTAACCAGGAAAGTTTGCAGTCCGACAACGAATAAACTTTCATTCCGAAATCCAAAGTGATCATACAAAATACCAGCAATTGAAGGACCCAAAAATGCGCCTAATGCCAGACTACTTCTCCAGACTCCGGACACAAGAGAATATGTTCCAGCATTATCAGGGAAACCGAATTTTCTGTACGAATATTGAACATGAGTTCAGAACCACATTTCAAATTCCGAATGCCACAAAAATGAGGTATAACATAGGTATATGTTAAGTTATAATGATTTTTTTTTTTAAAATGAGACCGAATTTTAAAAATGTAATTTCTTTAAAAAGAAATTACCTGGCATCCTGAAGGCTGAGTATGAACGAAGAGACACTGTTCGCTCCCCAACCTAGGCCAAATAGTACTAGCCCAACAGCAGTGATTTCAAGACGTCTGTGAAAACAAATTTGGAAAATATTGATCGAATCTATGATTGTGATTTTGATTTAGAATAATTGGAACGAACGGTTTCAATGGGATTATTGAAGCAGGACCAATAAGAAGAAAAGCGGACAGTATAAATACGGCACCCGCTAAGGTCACATATTTCGGCTTCGACAATCTGTCACACAAAAATCCCCAAATTGGGGTTGCCGCTGCATAAGTGCCTCCGTAAATGAAAAACACAAGACCTGTCTTGATGGGCGTCAAATGGTACTAGAAAAGTGCACAGTTTAATTTTTATCAATATGGCCCAGATTTAAATATAATTGAGAGGTCATACGGTCCTGAGATGAGGTTCCAATGTGGCTGCGAGAAATCCGTTACTGAGTGCTCCTGACAATGTACAAAGACTGTAAAAACACATTTCAGGAATTTTCATCAAAGCAAACACTCCCTCGTGGACCTCTTCTGGGGCTGACGGTTCGTGAGGGTTCTTGGGCTTGGAACTCTGGAGTAATGGACCAGTCAGAATCGCCATAGCAAAAAGGAGACCTCCCAAAACTGCAAATGGCAAGGTAAATCCTCCAGCCTTTTGAGATACCAGAAAGAAAGGGTAGCTGTCATTAATTAAAGTAGTTCAATCTTAAATCTTTCTGAAATTAAGGCAGATAGGATATAGTCGACTTTTATGCATCAGATGTTTGACTTGACGCGAAAATCTTGGATCAGATAACTGAAAAAATATTTATCCGCATCCGATTATCTCAAATAGATTAACTGCACCCGAAACTTATACACAGAAATTTAAGATGGTATGTCCAATCTACTGATCTTATCAGTTCTCAATTCTCTTGACGAGATTGAGAGTTTGTTGTAAGGTGATGATCTCGGAGGAAAGATGTCGTCTTTGGTAAATAAATCAAAATAAAATAAGGTACCTGAAATAGAATTGCTCCAATGGTCGGGCCACAGCATATGCCAAATCCAAAGATCGTTTCAAGTATAGCCTGAAGGTCAGTGTAATAAAAATATACTAAATTGTTTGGTGTCAATTTACATAAATCTGAAGTGAGGCTATCAACTGCTCAAAACTTGACTTACAAAAGTGGTCGCAACGGAGTTTGGGAATTCTATTGTCACAAATGTATACATTGATATAAAAACGGCCGATGACCCTATTTTAAATAATTTTTAAATGTTTTTTAAATTATTTTTAAATGATTTTTAAATATTTTTACCTACCAATAGCTTCAGTTATTCTTAGCAGAAATGAAAATGCAATAAAAGGTACATGATGGTGTACATGGTCTAAGAATCTGTAAAGAAAATTACTGTTAAAGTAAGAGAAATGTTGTTTGGGAAGTACTGGTAGTCCGAAAAGTGAAACACCAATGGAAATATCAATCACGGTCGAAATAACCAAGCCCCCGTGTGGTGAGGTTTCAATTTAAGGATTAGATTGGTAAGGTATTCGAGCTTTGAGTTACCCAAAAAGTATAATACTTGTTCCGGCTGTGATTATCCCCATGTTATAGGCCAGTCTCGGTCCAATTAAGTGCATCTTAAATATTTCGAATTTATAGAAATATATTGAGACTACTTCGATTTAAATAATGGAATGCTACACACTTTCTAAGACTTACATAATTTCCTAGAATTGGACAGACGACAAATGTGGTTAGCTAAAATTAGAAAATCACATAGATTCCAATAACAGCTCACTTTACGTATAGCATAAATAAAAATTTATCGACACATTTTATCAACAATTATGACGACACACATTACCTCATAACTCCCAAATACTAGACCTGGAATTTAAAAAATGAATAAAAAATTATTAGGTATTTATTTATTTTTATTAATAGGTAAAAATATTAATATTATTACCATACTCGGATGCCGTTGCTTTCTTCTTCTCTGCCTATTTTCATTAACAATTGTGATTATAAAACTTATTAAAACAATTAGTTTAATAATTAGTTACTTACTTCTGCGGGGTAAAATGGCGCTTGTATGGAGTAAATTAACCCTGAAAGGATTGTTAAAACGTATTTTACTTTACGCACATTACTTCGTGCACAAGATTACATTTTCTTCGGTAACACCGATATGGTATCTCATGGTCTAATTCTCCATAAAGAAACAGCTGGAAGTCGGTAGAAGCTCGTATTTCGTAGATATATGTTGTTGGAATTTATCGAATAGACCCATTTGAATAGAAAATAATCGTTATTGCTTATTTTGAAGAATGTTTAGTTTTTCTGTGAGAAAATGAAGAAGCTTTGGCGAATTTTTTGCTAGCTTCTGGCTATTGGAGTTCTTGAGATACCATACCGACAATAGTATACTGGGGACCCTGAATGACACTTAAACCGCGATTCTATACGGCAGAACATAGCCTTAAAATGTTCTGCAATACGTCGTGCAATTTAAACCTGCAATGAAAACTAGAGGCGTGGGAATTGCAGGTCGCGTTAATGCCGGGTATTAACTTGCAGACCCAGACGTAGGAAGTGGAAATATTATATAATGAATCTTCGAGTGGCAGAAGACTTGCATCACTTCCGCCGTATGGAATCGCCACTTTAGAAATATTTAGAAACAAACCTGACAGATAGTTGACCATTCCCAAAACACAAACTAGGGTCCACTGATACCCCGTAAATGCACGGACGTTCGTAGGGGGAACCAACGTTTTCGCCATAATTAAATTGTTAGTTTTAAAAGTATAATATTCCGCAAGAATTACTCTGATTCTGAGATGAAGTTTACCGTTACCTTCTAACTTCTTCTATTGAGTACTTGGGTTGAATGAATTACACGTAGTTGGAAGAACAATGACAATTCTAATAAAGATTATGAACATTTGGATATGCTTTGATAAGTTGCTACTAAATCATTATCCCTCTCAAATCCTAGTATAGTTCCATAAGTATCTATTAATGAGCTGCCCACTAATACCTGATTAAATATAACAAGACTGATTACTAATTAAATTGATAAGGAAAGTATCTGGAGGAATCAGTAAACCTCAAACATTTCATCCAAATAAGTTGTAGAATGACGTGTCGTTGCCAAACATTGACAGTGTCGTTTACAGTAATGCATTTTCATTTTAAACAAAACTAACCGCACACTACTAATCAGCCATTTGATTCAGCCGGATATCAAAGAATCAATATAACTTTCTACTGCTATTTAGGAGTTAGAGTACCTATTCTAATGATATGCTCATACTCCCACTCAAGTCACCTTTGTAGAATGTACAGTAAAATATGAAGTCCAATACAACAATTTTATTTCCTGTTTAAAACAATTTTATTCTTATCATTTTATTTTAAATTATAGTAGAAAATAGTCTTTCCAGTTATGTGAACAAGGCGTAAAGTAGTTGTATTCAATTCGTTGACTATGTCTAATGAATTTGACACGGAAATAAGTTACTCAATTCATCCTATTTTATTCCATGAATATGCCAATACAGAGCATTTTAAATGAACCTTAGAGTCAAAAATTATATCAATAGCATTTACTTTAGAGTTTCAAAACGTTTGGCGAAGGTACAAATGTTGCGGTAAGCTTTGATGATTTAACAATGAAAATTGTTAAATGTATGGGAATGTATCAGGATACGTCGGAAAAAACACGTCATTAAAAAAATCAAATCACACTAAATCCGAGGCAACATAAAAAAAATTGTATTTGGGACACATTCTGGAGCTGTGTGAGTGTGACGACCCAAGAAATGGTTGCAAACATTCATTCCGATTCTTCATGCACACCCCATCTTAATCCACATCTGCGATCAACAAAATGCACTGCGCAAAATAAAAATTATGACAGAATTTTTATACTCAGGAAAAAAAATTCTGACAGGTGATTATTAGTATTAGTAAAGTATGGAATTGACCCTACGTGATCCAATCATACCGCCATATGCCGACTAACCCAATAAACTGTGGAAAAGTTCTGTTCAATGTACGTCTACTAATAGTAAAAGGGAGGCCTTGACATAACATCCAACACGTTATACAAAGTGACCCGAATGTCCAGTTTGTCAAAGGATTTTTATGTAGGCACGCAAATGGTCCACTGAATCCTACAATGTATATGCCTTTAGTCGTAGTGCTTCCGTAGAACAGAATAGTGAAAATTGTGTGGAGTGAATAATGCAAACTTAAACACGTGGTCCATTTCATATATTCTTGTAGTTTCCAAGCCTAAACATTTTGACTCTGCAATATATCCCTATACTACAGTAATTAAAATTAATTGCCATCATTATTAAGTCGTGCGACGTAATATACGGAGTAAATGACTTATTGCGGATGCCCAGTCCGTCCGTCCGTCCGTC
>JAQGCA010001359.1:0-18018 GCA_034698945.1 Protaphorura quadriocellata
AACCCGACCCGAGTGGTCGGATTGAAAATTGGTTTCATCCGAATCCGACCCGAATTTTCGGATCGGATTTCAAATCTGTTATTATCCGACCCGAAAGTTCGGGTCGGATTTCAAACCAGAAATTATCCGACCCGAATCAATCCGACCCAAAATCCGACCCGAATCAATCCGACCCGAAATCCGACCCGATCAACCCGACCCGATCGGAACCTTATATGGAATACCGGTGACTAGGTTTCAAATCGGCCGAGAAGTGGTTAAAAGTTCTGAACCACCCGAGACAAAATATTACTCGGTGATCAAAAATCTTGACGTAGGCGTGTGGGTCAGACACGGAGAGAATTTAAGAGCTAAATAAAAGTTTACTGCGGAGAATTCATTCAGTTCGGGTCCATTCCAAGGGCTAACAGGTCAATCGACCAAACTTGTGAAATGCTACATTCACAAATAAATTATGGCACATAGGAATAGGTAGCCAATATTGAAGGGTGGGTAGGGTAATGGGTGTGTTCCTAGTTTTAGTTTCTAGTTTCTAGAACACTGGGATAATGCGTAGATGAAAATAACAGTCAGACCCTCTCATAGGTGTGCTCATTCGGATTCGGGGAAATTAATGTTGACTGCACCGAATAAAAGAAATTCTTTTGCCACCTACACGTGTCAACTGGAAAATAATTAGTAGTGCGTGAATATCATACAAATGTGCAAGAAGATAATTGATTAGTATATTAATTATTTTAGTTCGTATTTTGGATGCTTTGTGCTTTCAAAACGCACCAGAAATACTAATGACACGACACCTGTGAAGACCCTACCTTTCCCCCGTCACCAGTTCTGACGTCAGCCGATCAAAGTCGTCATGACTGAGCATTATTAGTATGTGCATAACTTTCAGACTTGCTGGAAGCATCGATTCACTTTTTCCGGGACTCAATTTTTGCAAAATCCTCAATTTTGTTTGTTTGAACAGTATGAGCTAACCTAGTAGGGCGGTTGTCAAATGCATTTGATTGATTAGAGGGTTTGGATGGAGTCCGTCAGGAAGCAGGACTAAGTGCTGGTTAACCTAACCTTTTACCCGGGCATTAATTAATCTTCGGATTACTTAGAAACCGGAAGTCTGGTCTACTGGTCCATTCCTTGGAGACTCTATTGCATGTATTTTATCCAGGGAAAGACTCCTAGTCATGGATGCAAACAAAGCCTTATCCTTTCAGCAAATATTAATTAACTGGGATCTTGTGTATTCATTAAAACTTACGCAGTGTTTACAATTCTCGTTACTAACCGAAATTCCTCTGAACATTGTGTTCGGAAAATAAAGGTCAAGGTCAGGTAAGTCCATAATGGTCATTAGTTCATCCGATCAGGTCATAGTTTCATCAATAAATGTTTGGAATTCGGCCCTGCGCACATATTGATCTTCAAGGGGTCAAAAATAACTAAATGGAATGTCATTAGCAATACTGACCATAAAACCTGATGAAATGACCGCATTACTTGCAATTAGAGTCACGAAAAGTTGTCCCAGCTCGTTAACTCATTTGTACTAGTAGTAAAAATCGAACTAGGTTAAGACACGTACAGGACAATAATTAAAACGCGGAGTACGTACTTCTAGTAAAACTATCGCAATCGATTTACCTTAAGTATGAAAGGTAAGATTGGGATTATCTGTTCTTACGACCGACTACGACGAGCTTTACGTGCAAGTCCCGTAGAAAACTTGTCATTATCACTTTCCAGGTTGTCAACGAGCTCTCACTCCTCCAGTTTGAGGCTAAATTGGCTCGTCTGTTTGTTCTTCTTCTGGATAAAGTTTTCCACCTTCTCGCACATCGTCACTTCCCACCCTTAACCCAACCAGTTTCTTTTGTCCTTTAGTCGACTCTGGATAACGCCATCACGTTTTCCGGCACAGTAGAGACATTTCAGACTAGCTTCGGATGTCTGTGTCCCAGACAATTCTAACTAGTAGATTCGCCTCTTTACTTAACGGAATTACTAAATCCTGCGACATTGTTTGTGGAATCGACTGGGAAGGTGGGGAAGTTGATATATCTTTACGTTGCCTAACAGCCAAATATAATAGCGACACTCTACTGACGATTTTTCGTAGAGTGTCACTAAATAAATATGGAATCGACTGGTAAGATAAGAAAGTCTGATATTTCTGCGTAGCCAAGCAGCCAAATACAATGGCAGTACTCTACTGTCGATTTTTCATTGAAATGTCATTAATAAATATGAAATTGACCGGGAAGGTGGGGAAGTTGGTATATCTTTTTGTTGCCGAGCAGCCAAATAAAATTAGGACATTTTACTGCCGATTTCTCATAGAAATGTCAAGATGTGTCTACGGAATCGACTGGGAAGATTGAAAAGTTGACATGTATGTGTGTTCCCTAGTAGTAAAATTAAAATAGGACACTCTACTACCGATTCCTCATAGAGATGTCACTGAATGAACATGGAATCGTCTGGGAAGAAGGGAAGATAGGAAAGTTGACATCTTTGTGCTGCCTAGTAGCAAAATAAAATTAGAACACTTTAGTGCCGATTTCTCATAGAGATGTCACTAAAAAATGAATATGGGATTGACTGTGAAGATAGGAAAGTTTGACATCCTAATGATTATATTTTGTTCAAGAAATCGTTTTTGAATTTATATCTGTCTGATTTGACGTGGGGTCTGTGACATTTACAAAACCTGAAACCAAATTTCCTTCCCGATACCGATAGACCTGAGAACCCGAATCCGACCACCAAAGCAACTAAACTCCTTTGCCTTCCTACTAATTTAATTTACAAGTGAGTGAGTAAAGTTCATTAAGGATTGAGTCGAAGAAGACTTTCAGTTTGTCCAATGACTTCCCAACGAGATATCTTGGAATTCCAAAGAAGACAACGCGACGCGACGATATAGGTAGGAGTCGTATGTCGCATTCGGTGGAAACTTGAAACCCGGTCGTCTAGCTCCGTCACCCTCAACCGATTTTATGTCTCACAAAGAAAATTAAAAAGAAAAGTCCCAGTCCCAGTTCCAACTTTCACATTCACATCGCACGACACCGCTAACAAGGAAAAGTCCTTTTGCATTCTTCAGTCAAGGGTATAATTCGGTTTATCACCTGTACCTCCAACTTACCCAGGATTAATTAAGTTTCTACGTGTGAAAAAGTAATTAAACCAATTAATTATTATCGGTCTTTCCAAATAACAAAGAAGCTAGAAAATTAATTAAAAAATGTCTGGCGAAGAATTGCAAATTCGTAGAACCCCGTTGTAGACCTGTGTTTTCTATTTTTTTTTATCTTTAGACTTTTTAATTAAGAATTACTATAAAAATGCGTTTCATATGTCAAGACTTATGACACAATGGATGTCCTATTTCTCCCGTGTCAGCATTTATGACGTCAGCGGTTCAATGACGTATGACTAAGTATTTCTGGTATGGCGTAACCTTTCAGGGTGTTGCTGGAATCAAAACACTTTCTGCGGGGCAAAAGAATTAGCAAAATCCTTCTTACTTTTTTTTGTTCAGACAGTATGAGCTTACCTAGTAGGGAAGTGGTCAAATTCAATTGGATAATTTTTATGTCTTTGCACAATTAAGGTTTTGCTGGAGTCAAACCCTTTTCTTTGGTACTCAAATTTAGGAAAATCCTTCGTCACTTTTTTGTTTTGGACACTATGAGCTTACCAAATTACCTTGAATAGTTTTTTTTTCTTTCCTCAAATTAAGTTTTTTTTTTTTTTTTTTACAATTTTGGCACTTTCCTGACAGTTCATCGTCTTTTTCACCGTCTGTCAAATGCGGAATGCATGAGTGACTGCTTTTAAGAGCGAAAACCCAAGGAACAACAATGGATTTGAGAGATTTCCTTCTTAATTTTCCCAAGAGATGAGGTAGGACTATTGTTGTTACGTCTTCTACCTTAACTCTTACTCATACTCGTACATGTACCTCACCAAAAATTGAAAGGAGCACAAACACACAGGAGACCACGAAATAATGCAATCCATCCCAAATCCCCCCAGGGTATATGAACATAACCATTTTCTGATGATGTGAACCCAACACTACAATACTTTTTAGTAACAGCAAGATGTAGTTTTCGTTGGCTGGTTAGTTACACTCACAGAGATCAGACCATCACTCAAGTGGTCATCGTCTCACCTTGTGTATGGGTGTACAAACAAAATATATATATAATAAAACGACTAAAACGTCGCCAGATTGTTAATTAATTAATTTTTAACAATAATAATCTTATTTATTACAACTGGGGACCTTCACCGTAATCGTCAGTCTTTGGGAAATTCCCATGAGTAACTTTGAGTTCACGTCCTTAGTCAAAATCTGAGAATATTCCCACGACAAAATAAATGAAATCATAAAACATGTGATTTTTTAATGCAAATTAAGTCAGTATTGTTGTAGAAATCAACTGAATAATTCCATGTGATATTTTATATTAAAAAATATATTTATTTACAAGTAAATTGTGATAAGAAGTTGAATTTTAATTAAAATCGTTAAAAAATAACCAGTTTTTATCAAAAATACAGGAAATAGCAAATATTGTACAAAATTGAAGATCTGTCGGTTTATTTTTAAGTTGAACTTGACTCCATGAACACAAGCAAGTGTAAAATAATGGAAGGTGGATGTGTGTGACCCTTATTTTTGAAGGTCCATCTGTATGACCCTTTTTTGTAAGGAAAGACCCTTTTTTGAAGGTCAAAATATGTGAAAATATGGGTAGACTGAGGAATCTCAACTCAAATGGAACCAGACGTGTTTTCCCTTTTGGTGAGAAGAATTTGTGTAGAAAAACCCGGAGTGAATGAAAATACAACTCCAGTCGGTGTTTGACTACTCCGGAGAAAACTACATAGATTTTTATTTTCACCCGGGTATCGTAGTGCCCGTGGAACTACCGTCACCGTCTACCGTACACTTGTATCCCTCTGTGCTGTGCTATGCTGTGATGTGATGTGGTGTGACAGGTAAAACTGCTATGGTGAAATTTTTTAGTGTGGGGGAGTACCGGAAATAAGGGTTAGAAATAATTAATGTTACCCGGGATTCATTACTACCCGCCCGGATCTGAAGTGAAAGTGACACGAAAGTTTTTGGTGAGTCAGGAAAAGTTTATTTTTGTGAATTTGTCATTTGTCCACGAATTCGGATGTATTGAAGTGTAGTGTAGTGTATTGTGGCAATGGAAGTTGAATTTTCTCCAAGATTTTACGAGTCAACATTTCGTCGATTACCGGCCAGGAGCTCTGTCTGGATTTTTAGTGTTGTTACCAAAAGCTCTGCAATTGATGTAAGTTTCTTTCAAATTATTTAATGTCATGGTTTGAATAGTAATCGGAAAAATTGTGGAATTTTGTCCGTCTCATTTCATAAGAAATGTAGAAAATGCCGAAAGTACAATAATTGGACGCATTAAGGCACTGGCTGATGAATCAATGCCACCAATGTTTCAAACCTAAAACATAAATGAATAAAAATCAATCTGTCAAAAAGAGAAGGATTTACCGTTTTGTTGAAAGATGGTTGGCAGGGTCAGGGTTCTAAGAAGTCAAAATTGCTATTTGAAGGAAACTTTCGGGAGGTTAAAGTCCCATAAATTTTGCTGAAAACGTACGGTTTCAGACTTAAATTTGTCAACGTTTTAGAAGTTGGATGATGATAACCAAGTCGAACGCCATTTTGAAAAGAAATGTTGAAATATGTGCATTTCGTATGACATCTTTTTTAAGGATACATTGAAATATGTTCATTTTGTACTTTTTAGACGCCATTTTTAAGGAAACGTTGATTGTTTGTCCATTTTCTTTGTTTCCTTAATAAATAAATACGGGTTTATTCAGTCGATTTCTACATGCTCTGGTCGTGACAAATGCTGATCTATTGACACTCTAGACTCTAGACGAATATCGAAGGAAAGAAATAAAGAATCTTTATTATTTGTTTGAATTAAAAAAAAATATAGAATTTTTATATCATACATTTTTATTTTACACCTCATTGAAACAAATTCTGTGCCCTGCCCAACTACCGAAAATGGTACGCGGTTACATTTCATGTATTGCGCCAATTGCGCATAAAATCCCACTCAACTTGTTTCCATTTGTTTAAGTCTATCTGAAATTCTTATTACACATGGCTGACAGACTTCAACTACAGAGATGACGATGAGATGACGATCCGATAAGTTGACATCATTGAATCATAGTTCTCGGAAACGAAATATTAAGTACGTACTTGACTTTTACTCGTACTACAGACTATAGCTGAGTTGCAGTTAAGTACAAGGAAAAAAGTGTTGAAATGGAATTTTTTCGCATATTGGTTGTTTGAAAGTACGATGCATTTAATATGAGCGCATGCATACCTCTAATATGAGTTTGTTTCGTCAGGCATGAATCGTATCCTAGTTTCGCTTCTAACGTCTAGCGTTTTAAAATGAAATACAAGGAAGCCAAGTGTGATGTCAAAGCAAGATCGACAAGTGGTCTGAAAAAAATAGCACACAGTCCTTAGACCAAAAAGTGTATATATATAGACGTTTAGACTTGGCTGGATTTTTGATATGCTGTAGTCCTTGACCTCCTGAACAACTTTTGTGAAGGTTCTACCCCAAAAACTCTAACCGTTAGGGTGCTAATAATATATGATTCAACTGTGGCGTAATAATTGCGTCACTTTAAGTGCATTTGCTCCACATGTTTCTAGCGGTTAGACCTTTCGGAGTAGAACCTTCAGAAAAGTTGTTCAGAAATTAGCATAAAACTGAGTTTTGCATGTGAATCGAATCCCTTGTAAGACGATAGCGTTTTCAACTTTGATCAAACAATGGGATGAGATAAAATGAAAGGATTGGGTGGCACACCATATCATGGCGTTCTTACTTGAAATTGGAAACTTAAGTCTGCTTTTTATGTCTGCTTTTGAAAATGGAGGAGAAATATTTCAAAGAGTAAGTAGGAATATCAGGTTTTCAAATATAATACCTATACCGAAAGCTGAACATCACAGTCACAGACGTACGTATTCTTTACATCTGTTTCCGTACGAATACGAATACGATATGGATACTCATTATGGAATACATAAGTCTACATATGTCTACAATTTTTTTTATTTGGACTTATGAATAATATTTCACTACTTTTTTTGTTCTTCAAATTTCAAACCCTCTCCAAAATTCAATTCCGCCGCACATTTGAATTCTTTTTAAGAAGTATGTATTTTTTATATTTACTCGAATTTTCGAATGAAGATTCATCGTCATTACAATATAACGTCAAAAAACATGCTTAATTCAAAACTTGAATTTTAAATTACTCGTGTAATGTGGAAGAATTGTCCGGATGGGCGTACTTGCATACAAATCGGTTGTTTAAGAAATTTAATACAACATTTATGACAGGTTACCTCTAGGGAGGATATCTCATTTCTAAATTAGTTTTACATTTAGATTTACTGCTACCCTGCATTGCGGAGAATGTCACTTTTCTTGTGCATCTGCATCTATGCAAATGCATTAATGTCTGTCCAAAAATAATAGAGCCTTCTGACGTCACAAAAATAACATGTTGTTGGTAGTGACATTTCGGTTCATTGACGTCGGTGTTGCAAAATATTTGAATTCCACCCATCGAGTGCCCATTAGTAAACAAAAGTTACGATGGGGAACACCCTTTTCCCTATTTCTCTGCAAATTCGCATGACAACCTCATGAGTGTCCATTTGTCGGTGACGTCAGAAGGCTCTATTATTTTTGAACAGACATTAAGTGTATATGTCGTAGTCTTTGGTCAATTTGTGAACGGTCCAGTTTTTGGGCAGATTTACTAAATGTCGGGTGGATTTTCCGTTCATTCTGAATCCACTTCGATCGATTTAAATATGAACTAAATCGTTTCGTCCTTCTTAACCGGATCAACCATTTTTTTACCCTCATCATCAACTATTCCTGCCAAATCGTGTGGATCCTAATTCTTAAGTGAAAATCGATGTAGCTTATCCTATTCATTATTAGGTCAGCCCCATTTCTCATGTACTCACCCACACCTCAAACTGTTATTCGCTAAAAAAAAGTACTTACGTTACAAGGAAAAAGTAACTACGCCAAAATATTATTCCTATTCATTGATGTAAGAAAGAAACTATGTAGAAAACTTTTACTTTCACCAGCAGAGTCCGGAATCGGTACAAATCGTCAAACACTGTGTGTCCTAACCAGACTTACATATTTCGATTCCAACATTCGACACTGTATAAGAAATCGTAACCGCAAATCTAAAGTAAATCCAAACTATTCCGAAGAAATCCTGTCACTCCATTGCACTCACATTTGCGTTCTCTTCATTTAATTCCGAAGAGTGCGAGAAAACTAGACCGCGAAGGATATTATCAGCAAGCGGGTACATTTTTCTTACAGGGTTGTTCAAAACTATCGGTTCACACTTGAAAGTTTATCCGGAAATTGACATAGTATGTCTGGAATGTAAGACCCACAAATATACGAAATCTGTAAAGTATGTTTAACTAAATGCAGCATTGCATATCACAAACCCAAGGATGTCTTACTTAAGCCAACTTGCCCCAAATTTGACCAATTTGAATATTTTGCATTTATTTTATTAACGACGCCTATATTTTAATTGACCATATTTTCATGACTTAAAAGATATCCGAAACCCTGTACTGTACGTTCAGTCACGTACAAATAGGCCAAGTACACACACGCCCAATCGGAAGTGTCTAGACCAAAGGAAAGTCCGTTGATAGAAAAAAATATTTTCTCCCCTCTTCATTCCGGGAACTATTATACGGGTGAACGGGACTTTGTAGGCAATTTCTATGCCCGGTGCCCGGAGGTGCCAGTGCCAGAACCGAATTTCGGATTGAGAGCGAATTTTATTCGGTTGAATTGATCATACACTTTCTACATTTAATACTCTTCCGCACCTTTCCAGTTTCCAGTCTGGAGTACGTAATACGCTTCCTAGTCCGTCCAGAAACTCCAATGCATTCAAATGCTCCTTTCCTGGACACACCGTTGAAGGCATGAATATTGCGTACAGGGTGCGTCAAAAGTTACCGCTTGTTTGAAAATGTTGGGTTTGGAAAATATATTTAGAACTTTGCAAAATTTAAAAATAATATAGAAAAAAATTACCAAAATACCGAGTTTCAAAATAATTAATACAAAATAAGGATACAATAATAAATATATAAATTAATACAATTTTGTATAAATATTAGTCTTCCGAGACTTATATAACGTGAAGTTAGTTTGCAAAATGGCCAAAGACTGAGATAATCGGCTTGCTAACGGCCTAAGTCTGCCCAATATCCATTTTGGTCAGTTAGCAAACTGACTGAGTATTTTCAAATAGTACGGGCGTGCGTGTTCACACTCAATATTCAATACGAATGATGAAAATCGATGTTAAAATATTCTTTTGCTTCTGCCTGCTAGAAATTCAATGTCCAACCAGTGCGAGTTCTAAATTCCGGGTCTTCCGGTAAAACTGAATGGTCAATGGTCTAACCCGGGTAGTGAATGCCTTAATACAAGTATAAGTATGTAACATAAAAACGGAGTGAAATATTGCTTAGAAGTGAATAGGAAAAAATAAAAGTGGATTAAACAAAATTTATGACTTCTTTTTCTGGTAATACCATTTCCTCTGCTATCTCGTGTACATGCCAATCGGTGCTGTGCTTTACCGTGCTTGCGACCCACTCAGGTGAACAGTGTTCAGATTCGTGGAAATATATCGAGGAACGAACCGAAAGGCAATTAGCAATCAAAAAAGATGAAAGGGAATTAAAAGGATTAATTTTAATACACGCTCGCTCCACGTCCCTATGTCTAGTTAGGGTATTAACTTCTATTTATTTCTGCTTGTATCGATTTTTAGTGAAAGGAGATATACAAAAGGCGATTCCGTTCATAATAGATGAGAAGTGTCCAGAATTTTTTTTAGGAATACATAAAAGGATCTACTGAATGTTCTGTCCAGCGGAAAAGATTTATCGTTTTAAGGTAAAATGGTTCAGGAAGAAAAAAAATGGCCTGTTTATGACAGGAGCTCATAGTAATCGATTCAGTCCTGATAGAGTAGCTATTATTACGTCCATAAAAGTGGTCAATATTCTGGGTATTTTTACATTTTTAAAACTAATTTTGTTCAACGAGTGATGAAGCACCACCAAGACAAGTCAGCAATGAACATGTCTAGCATAATTGACCGGTTGTCACGTGATACCACATGGACGCATTTAACTTGAAGAAGCTCGTTAAAATTTGCAAACTTTGGTTATTTCTCCAAATACGCCCTTTACCCACATTGGCGTAAATTCTAACTTCTAAAGTACAATGAAACAATTAATTGCTTGGAGAAGTTGGATTTAAGCTGTTTGCCCTCGTCCTCGCGCTACAAATCGTGTCGTACGCACGTCCATGTCCATACGAAAGTTTTAATGAATCCCCGCCTACATCTGTGCATTATGTGAAGGAAGGGAAATCCTCGTGAGATAAAAATTAGAGATGGGTAATTAAAATATAAGAGAATGAATGAATGAATACATTTTGAGAAAAGTATTCAGTAAGTCCGTCCGTCCTTCGAGTGAATACTTTCAGTATAGGGAGATTGAGATGGTTTGCAATTTAAAAGTGAGAGCTAGTGGAGTTTATTTAATCCGAGCTTATTCAAATCTTCAAATAAAACGTTCGAAGAAAACTAGGTTGCTTTCTTCATTTGAATACGAAGGACTTTACAAGAGTCCTCTCACTGTATAAACATTCCTTCACAATATAATTCCTTTTCGGCTCACGGGGAACGGTTCCTGGATGTAATGTGTTTGTATGGGTCCTAAACGTTTGTCATCTTAAGTCAGTTGTACAATTGACCAGCCACCTGCATAATTAAACAGTAATTTGCACAATTGACCAGTCATTTGCAAGTCATTTGCACAATTGACCAGACATTTGCACAATTGACCGGTCATTTGCAGAATTCACCAGTCATTTGCACAATGAACCAGACATTTGCACAGTGAACCAGACATTTGCACAATGAATCAGCCATTTGCAGAATGAACCAGGCATTTGCATATTTGACCAGTCATTTGCACAATTGACCGGTCATTCGCACAATTGACCAGTCATTTGCATAATTGACCACACATTTGCACAATTGATCAGACATTTGCACAATTGATCAGACACTTGCACATTTGATCAGTCACTTGCACAGTTGATCAGACATTCGCACAATTGACCAGAAAATTGCACAAATCGATCAGACATTTGCACAATTGACCAGACATTTGCACAATTGACCAGAGATTTACACAATTGACCAGACATTTGCACCGTTGACCAAACATTTGCACAATTGACCAGTCAGGTTGACCCCAAGCACAGTCAGTTCAACGAAGTTTTACGCCAGACAATTTTACGATCCAGCTAAAAATCAATGTACCTGCATGCAAATCCAATTTCAAAATTTCAGGAAAAAATAGCCTTTGGATTACAAAGCTTTGATGTGAAATCCAGTCTGTTATATTTTATTCATGACCATGACTATAAATCTATCCTTGATACCTTTATATTCACATTTGAAGGGAATCCCTTGTGAGTGGAGTCGTGCACTTTCAACACTTTCTTTCACGGAACTTTATTTAACGTATGTTTGGGAATACGATTTCATTTCATTCTTTATTTACTGATTTGGATTGTGCAGAAAGCGAAATCTGTCAACTTATCGTCCTCCCAGCTCTTCTTCGTTGTCTTCATTTTCAACTCTTTTACACTTTGTTTTTTCTTCTGCGAAGAAGTCTATCTGAAGTTGTAAAGAGGACTTAGGGGTACGGTGCGAAGTGTCGTCACACATGGCGCATACAGGGTGTTCCAAAATTTAGTTTTATATAAACATTACAGGTTTTTAAGGGTCTCCGTAGTCTAATGTCACCAGTTTCGAAATAAACAAAGTCGGTTTTGTTTTTTGTACAGTATGAGCCTACCTAGTAAGAAACCGTTGTCTAATAATGTTCGAAAGACTGACTGAAAGCTTATAAGCTACGTGTAAAAACAGAAATCGACACTTGGCACGGACAGGATTTGAAAGTATCCATTGTATAAAAAATGGCCTCGAAAATGGTAACCACAAGAATGTGTTTCTTGTTGTGTAACATTTATTTACATTATGGAATTATATACAGATGGATTCCGTCGAGCACAGCCTCCACGAATCACAGTATAAGTCTTGTGTATCTTTGAAATTTCATTTTTCCGCTGTTTACTTTCCCCATTTTTGTAAAGTAAACATCGTCAATTTTCTTTCTAAAGCCACAGAACAGAGTCTTTATACTTTAGCAACTTTTCTCCTGAATTTCATTACACTTACTTGGATTTATAAGCCAAACGTAGCAGCAGCCAGGCCATGGCGTCCTTCCCAACATAACAACGGAACACAAACTTCTTTTGAGTGAGACATTTTTCGCGAATCTGCGAACTTCAGAAAATGAAGGGGATGGCCATGAAGCCAGGGATGATGACACGATATGTTACAGGCAACAGACACGTAAACGGATTTTGCGATATGTCAAAGGTCACGCCTCAAAATTTTGGAAGATTCCTTTAATTAGATGCTACTAGCTCTAGGGATGATCTGGAAGTTACTCTAGAGGTCCCACCGAGCCATTTAATCAATCCAGGATCTCCGAGAACCAAATTGAGTGCAAACTCCCAGTCATAAAAGAAATTAGGTAGTGGACCGACCAGGATTTCAACCCCGGAACAGTAGACTTATGTCCCGGGACTCACTTAAATGTTTCCCACTTACAGAAATAATTTCTGAGAATTTTGCCTGCTATTTAAATTAATTGGTTCGTTAGAAATAGAGTCAATTGCGTAGGAATTCTTGTAATATACAAACCTGATACATTTGTTTGCCTGCGACATCATTAGACACTCGGATTTTGCCATGTTATCTTTTTCCTTCTCCTTTGAGCCTAAGTTTTGATGATGTTCTTTCTTGGAGACTCGAGAATAAAAAAAATATAATGACTTTATATTTAACATCCAACATCCTTGGAGTCATTATGGGGGATCCATTGCCATCTCCAACCTCGTCATTCATTACTTCCACTTCACGTCCGAAAATAATGAAAACCCTTCTTTCCTGCTTTTTTGCCTGTTTTCGCGAATATATGGACGTGTACCTTCATTCAAAGTTATTTAACAAGTTCCTTACTAGGTAAGCTCATACTGTCCAAAATAAGAGGATTCTGCAGAAAGTGGCTCGATTCCTGTAGCATCCTCAAAGTTTTGTCCATACCAGTAATGCTTAGTAATGACGTCATTGACCAGCTAACGTCATAATCGGTGACACGGAAGAATTGTGTCACCTGCTTTGGAATAAGAAACTGGATTTTGGTTGTTTGATGACTATGAGCTCACCTAGTAAGAAAGCGTTGTTAAGTGAACATGTACCTTTAATTTCCTTTTATATGTATAGAAAAATATCGACATATTTTTATATTTTCCCATAAATGCCTATGATCCATGGAAAAATGAACATGACACGAATTCGAGCTTTTCTGTGTCAAGAAAAAACATTAACGAGATGAAGATTTTTTGTTTTACGGGCTCATTTCGTCAGAAAAATGATTGCCAAAGCATTTTTTAGGGAACTTTTTTTTAGATCAAAATTCAAAGCAGGGACTCGATTTCCCCTGCTGGGACTTGAAGTCTCATTTGTGGGAATGGAAATGAGATGAAATAAAAATTAGACTTCCAGGAACTCCAGTTCTACGTAGTTTCTTTCAGTCAAACCTCTTCACTCCTGGAGTACGAGAGTATATGCAAATGTTGGGATTGCGAGCGTTGCTTTCTGAAATTGCGTTCTAAATTTTTTTGTCTCTACCAAGTCAAAAATGAAATGATGAGTTGTAAGGTCTCCTGCGTCCTCAAACTTTCGACTTTCATTTTCTTTGACAATCGACAGGTGAAACTGCAAACTGCAATTTCACTCCAAGTTCTACTGTCACGTCATTTTCGGGTCTTTTCTGGCCTCATTAGCATGGGGAGCATGGCGACGAGACGAACGAACGACTTACTAGGAAGAAACCAAATCTTCAAACTTTCACCTTTATTTGTACAGGGTGGGACAGAAAAATTGAACTGGTCCTGGAAACAAACTTGAATTCCTCAAAAAAGAGAGAAATAAATATTGTGAAGCACATAAATGGTGCTAAAGCCATGCATTTTCAACGAGTCACTTGTTGCTTCCAATACTTTCAAGTACCTATAGTAGAAACGCGCGAAATTGCATACTACAGCAAAAATTGAAAGCCAATTATTTTGAACCACCCAGTATAAACTTACATATTTGAACAAAACATCATTGAGACCGCCCAAGATGACGCTTAGTCGTCTTCGTCTTATTTGTTTTGACGAAAAGTTAGATGAATGCTTGGCTAAGGTAAGAAAGACTCGGACGGAATCCGCATTTACGGTGATAATATGTGACATCGTCTTCTTCTTTCACCTCTCCGAATTTCTTGACCCAGATTCTGTTCTTGACGACGCTGTCAGGAACAATCATTATTAGCCCGTGGACGCAGTCCTGTAAAGGGCTTATAGATCCTCCCTGTCCGTCCGTCCGTCTGTCTGTCTGTAACGCGCTCCTCTCTGCTGTCACAACTACCACACCAAAAGTACTGTTCTTCACCTATAGATGACAGTCGACAGCACCACAGAATCTTATATTAATCGGACCTTTCACCTCACTCTAGAGCCTTCTGTTCTTCGTTATTATACATATAGGCAGTAACTCCAACAGTCGGCCGATTCAGCCATCAATCAAATCTGTTAACCAAACGTCTCTAAACAGAGCTTCACGTGACCACGTGTTACCTTTAAATATTTATTGTATGATAATCGATTTAGTGTTGTACTAAACTACACGATTAATTGTTAGTCAATGCATTGCTTAAACACCCAAATGTTGTGGTTTTTCAAGGCCAGATGATCTAACTTCGACAAATACATAATTCAAAAGTTTTCTAGACCAAATTTTGATGACCTTCTTACGTGCGTCATAGAATTCTCATAACAAATAAAAATGATGGACGGCCAATGTCTTTTCGAAACCACCGTGTCAACTTTTAATTGTGTTGCAAAAATCATAATTAAGTCGTCGCGGTTAAAATTAGGGCAGTCTGTCAAATTATGATTATTTAGAAAATATTCACTTACAACAGTTTAACAGTTTAGCAGTTTAACAGTTCTTGTCACGATCATCGTCAAAATGGCATATTTCCTAGCCTTCGTCCTCTTCCAACGTTTGGCCATAGCTCTGGTAAGCAGAATATTCTGATATAAGGTTTTTCGAAAGAATACGGCACAGCCGTTGTGGCAAGGGTGATAGATTTGGCTTCATTTTTGCTGTTGCAGCCCTCTCAAACCTCCCGAACAAAATTTGCGAATTTTTTACTCCGATAACTTCAACCGGAAAATGATATCAAATATATCGGTTGACCCTTTATTAATTTACTAGGCTACCCGATAGCTCGTTGAGCGAGCTATTGTACAACACAGCGCAGCGGCAAAGGCTGCCCACGGCAGAGGTCTGTCTAGTATTTTTGAGGTAAATAGTATAGGGCACCTGAAAAAACCTAGGAAAAAACGGCCTTAATTAGACAGAAAGTCCAGAAATTTGAATTTTCCGAGAGGCCGGTGAATTTTCTAAAAGTCCGATGAATTTTCCAAAAGTCCAATGAATTTTCCTGAATTTTTCGTCGACTACAGAGAGTGCGATTCCCTGGTACCGAAATGCTTAAAAGTGTTTTGCCTACTACTGGGAGTACACTTCCGAAACCAAATAGAGGTACATCCATTCTACCAAATAAATGTTCTGACCACGTTTTACCGGTACATATGACTACAGGTAGTCGTATTTTGAGTGTGCAAGAGTTTCTAAAACGAACATGTATCTACAAAATGCGTGTCTCACATTTCTTCCTACGTTGATTATGAACCACCCTGCAACTTTCGTCTATATCTTTCTGCCTGTCAGAAAGAAATGTCCTCATGTCCGCTCTTTTTCGTTGTCGTACGTGTGGTATGAGCTCAAAGCTATTCATAATCGTGATGTCGTTGCGACTGTCGAAACCGGAAAAACCCGGGTTCTCTCAGAATTCGGGCTAGACGTGCGATAGAAGTTTTTGAAGAATTGTGTGGACGAGTGAGGGATGCAAGGGGAATATTATAAGGACAATCTATTTTCCATTCGACGCTATGAAAATGAAAACGAACATGCATCACAGTCACTGTCACCGTGACATGAACATAGACATGGCACTGACATGATGATCATTATTTAGATATGTGAAAATTGCATGGAACATAAAAAGAGTGACAATTACCATCTTTTACCAGCTTTTAGTTTAATACGAACGTACTTTTCAAATGGGACAATAGCTAAGGCCGTCACGCAAACCTCAAACAACCTAATTTTCACATTAGTAGTCCTATCAGTGGGAATTACCGGCCTCAAAAAGTCACGCCGTGAACGTGAACCCTATTTCCCTTCCGCGCAAACCCACCACAGCAAAATTTTATCCGTCGGCCCATTTTGTTTCGATGTGCTGGGGTTCAATTCCTCGGACTTGTACTGAATGTGGTTGTTTTAAAGAGGTTTCTCGCCATTCGTTTTTTCCCTACTTCTAGGGGTACCGTCTCTAAACCAAAATGAAGGGGAACTCACATTCGACAACATAAGTTGCGATGATTTCTGCAAATGTCAATTAATTTGTTCATTTAGAGCGTATGTTCATTGCACGCAGGCATCTTTACTGCTAGGGGTACCTTCCCTAGGCGAAAACGTAGTATAGTATTGTGTATAATACTACGATGTTTGGACTGTCGTACCATTATGGGTAGCAGAATGGTTTTGACATACCGAGTGTGCCAAAAGTCTTCGGCACTTTTGTTATTGATTGCAAAAAGCACCCCTAATACTTATGTTATGGTCATACTGTAAAAATCGCAATTTTAATTTTTCCTAGAATGTTTTTTATTTTCTATGAAAAATTACATGTGGAATTAATTTCCGTTTGTATGGAATTGATGAATCATGAATGTGGAATTTTGGGACACATGGTAGAGGTATGACTGGATGACGTGACGAGTGTAGAATCCGGACTGATGAATGTCGTCGATTACCTTCGTATTTTCATTGTCATTCTTATTATCCAGGACAATTTATTCCACGTCCATGGAGACTGTACGGTAATCCAGGCAGGAGAAAGTAATAAGACAAAGTGTTCGGAATGAACTAAGCCTTCACGTTTCTGGTAAATCCTCTTTCTTCATTTCATGTCTCTTGTGTGTTGTCGAGTCATTTTCTTTCAAAATACCTCCTCAAATGTACCTAGAAGAAACTAAACTTGTAAGGAGTCAAGGTCAAGATACAAAAAAAAAACAAGAAAGAGTACGGCAAACGACAAACTGCTACGAACATACAATTAGTGATAAATATAAAGATAAACTACCTGATGCGCCAGAAGGCAAATACATCAAGACTCAGAAAATACTTGGAAATGGCCATTTCGTGGTTCAAATACTTTCCGCTGAGAGACTTTACCAGATTTGGGCCCATTAGGGCTTACAGTGTACACGAAACGTTAGGGAATGCGGTTTGGCTCAGCTTAGTGAGTGGCGGGCTACAATCTATAAAGTCCGGGGTTCAATTCCTGGTCGGTCCACTTACCAATCCCTTGTATACCTAGAGGTTCGAACTGTCCTTGATCCTCAAAAATCTTGGTTCAAAGGGACGATGGGGCCTCTAGAGTAACGTGTACACTTAAGAGACTCCTCCTTATTATCAATTTTGGCCCTCGGCCGATAAATTCCGAATTTTGAACTGGAGAGACGAGAGGCTTGTGCCCAAAATGTAACGCCCGTGAGGTAAAGTGTT